>QKMX01350044.1:11097-23288 GCA_003401595.1 Venustaconcha ellipsiformis
ACCACTTGGCCACTCGAGGCCCCCTCAAAACTGGTTGAAATCCAAAAAACCATTCCTAAAGTTATGATAAAGAAACCCCATGTCAGGAGGAAAGCCTATATAAAACTGTATGACAAGTCTTGCTGAAAACAGCATTCCATATAGAGTTGTTCTGTAGAAACCAAAGTCAACAGGTCTGGAAATAAAGAAAATCAAAATAATTGACAGAAGACTGATACATTAAACCCATTATTCTGTCTCATCAAAATAAAGCCGCATACCAAATTTGGATAAAATGCAACAATTTTCAGTGAAGTTATCTTGCCGACATCAAACTGGTGACAGACAGATGAACACTGATTACCACATGTCTCAGCCAAATTTGAAAAGAGCCCAAACACAAGAATTATGAACAAACTTGTGAAGGGATTGTATGGCAGATGAAAGGTATCACGATATCTGTGATTTTACAGCATGCAGATAATGATCTCTATCATAATTTTATTTGCTCTACATATCAATGGAATCTGGTGCCCAAAATAGAATTTTACAAGAGAATGATGCTCAGGAGACTGAAACAAATTTCCAAAATCCAAAGTTAAAGTTCATTTCTCCAGTCTTTCTATTCTTTTAACTGCCAAATACTGAAACCATCTCTAATACAGATAGAAACTAGAACATAACAAAAATATTTTCTTGTATTTGGAAATCAACATTTTCATAACAATATTTTGAAGTCTGTTACCATGGTAGCCATATTGGAGATCTGATTTCACACCCTTTTCATTTAGGACCAACATACTGTAAGATATCTTTCAATGAAAAACCAGTGTTGCCAACACTATACATACATAAGGTGGCAGACAGGTTATCACTGTGGCTATTACTAGATATCATAAGAAGTCATTCAGTGAAAATCCCATGTCACTGCTTATTCATTCAGGAGAAGCAAAATCATTTTTCATGGTGGCAACCATGGCAGCCACACCTGGAGATGTATCAACATTTTCACTTAGGACCAAATATACATCATAAGAAGTCGTTAAGTGAATACCCAAGTCTTTATGGCCATCGATTTATTACTTATAGCTATAACAGGATTTTTAAGATAATCAACATGCTCGCAATACTGTCAGACAGACACTAATTTCATTTATGGCAAACCAGACAGGTAATAAGTCTTTTAGTGAAAACCCCATTATGCTATATCCAAACAGTTAAGAAGAAACAATAACAAGATTTAGCAGCCATGTTAGAGATCAGACTGGTACAAATTTCAATAACACCATATGAAAATCTTAAATCTTTAAGTGCCAACTCCTTATTGATAAAACCATCTATTCTGGAAGAGTATCAATAACGAGATTTACAGGATGGCCACTGTGATGGTCATACTGGATGTTTTATCAGCACCATTATCAATTACAATCAACTAGACATAATGTGAAGCTTTTTATTGAAAACTTCATGCCAATATGATCATCTGTACTGGAAGAGGAGCTGTACCAGATTTCAAGCTGGATGCTGTGGAAGTCATATATCTGATGTCTAAGACGTACCATTTTCAATAAGGACCTACAAGATCTTAAGTTGAATATGGGTGTAAAGTTTCACGACAGTCTTTCTGCAGATGACAAGGATTAGCTATAACAAATTCAATCTAATACCCAGATTAATACTAGATGACTGACAAGAGGTCATCACACAAGCTCTCTTGGTCTTTAAGTAGTAGGACTAATTAGATAAATGAAAGGTCACTCACAAGTTATGAAAACCTGTTTGTAAAGCACTGAATTTACTGCTGCTTTCTGTTTATGTTTGATGCAGTTCACATATAATTAAGAAGGTCAACTGAACAGAAAACCTGCTCAAACAAACATGTAACTGTTACTAGCATAGATCCAGCCAGAAACACTCTAGGTACCTCAAGTTTAACTTAAGTAAACAGCACAATATGCTGGCAGATTCAAGTCCAAGCTGTTGTTGTCCACAGATAAATACAGTTAACTGATTTACTGGTCTATTGATGACTTGCTAAGAAAGGTTTGCAATAACATGATCCTAAGATATTAAACATTTTCATTAGACTAAAATTAATCTGTTTTTGTCCAACAACAAAATGATTACAATGGTAGTCTTAATTTCTTTTACAGAGATACTAATACAGGAATCTTCAAACTCAAAGGGATACAGATGTCATGTGGACATATTTTGTAATAATCTGAATTTAAGTGCATTTTTCGATATAATAAGTATCAGGTATGTACAGAATCAATTTTCCCTTATTTTAATCAAACTGTGGCTTTTAGGAACAAATTTTACTGGTCCCTTTTAGTTTTTTAAGCAAGATGTTTGAGTCTTTTCTTTTGTTTACTTTAGAGTTGGCAAAACTATTTTTCTTGTAGAAGGAAAATGGAAAAAGTTTATAAAAGTATTTCTTGTCAAGGTACAAACATGCTACTACTACAAGACAGAAAGTTACTTTTCATGCCATTCCCATGCCCATTGTTGTTATCCCCACCATGACTGTATCGGCGTCGACCCTGAGAGGAGCTGCTGGTTGCAGATTGACTGCGTGTCACTTTGTTCGGTGACTGGTTATTGGTCTGGTTTTCACTGTGTGGCCGATTGGAGGTTGCATTTACAGGAAGATGCCTTAGAGATTGACTGCTACCTGACCGGTCACTGCCCTCCAGCTAAGGAAAAAGTAATATTATATATTATTGTAGAAACAACACTCCTAAGTGTTCTTCGGTACAAAAGATTAAATAAAGGTCAGTGGTATTATTCCATTTTCACAATGCTGGCAAACTGTACTTTGCCTCCAGAACCTCAGAAAGCAGTCATAGTTACAAAGGATTAAATAAAGTCAATGGCTTTGACCTCTGTTCTTTATTTTGCAATTTTGTCAGTCATAGCGGTGTCAAAACACATTTCACCTAAAACTCAATATTACAGATTGATGCTCACTACAGTGCAATTACATAAAAGAATTGATTGGTACATGAGAAATGTCATGCAAGACGGGAAGTTTCTCATAAGAGAGGTTGCTCAAGGCAAGCTTTACTGTACACAGTAAAGTGTGTAAAACTTCAGAGATGTTTTGGAAAGAGTAAGTAAAGGGTCTGGGAGGATTAATTTTATTTATCCTGTATTGATATTTTGTCATGTATAAATTTATACATCAGGTATTTCTCCAAAATGAAATATTTGTTCACAAATTCAAACAATTGTTCCAATATATAGGTTTCTTGTTCTGACAATAATATAAACATTAAATTTCATGTGATAGATGAACAACAACTAGAAAACTTGAATAAAAATTCAAAACTACAGAAAAGCAGTCCTGTTTTTCCCCCTCTGTCAGAATTTATTTAAAATGTAATTCAAGTATTTTTCTGGCTCAGAAAGTTGCATAGCCATATATTAATCATGTCCATCAGCAGATTGGTTTCAACTTAACAACTTGATTGGGAATATGCTGGATTGTAACCAAATTTGACTGCATCTACACCGTCATCTGAGTGTGCCTGGACAACTCGCAAATCTTCATACACGCATTGATTTCATTGTTGTAAAGAGAAAAATCTCAAAAAGCAGCCCTTACTGGCTGGTTAGTGCTTAGAAATTTGAATCAGTGTCATGAAAAACAAAACCACAAAATAATCTCATTATCTTGTAAATAATGCCTACTAGTGATAACACTTTAAGAAGTAAATACCAGTTAAATAAGTCTTAAGACCACTCAGCCTCCTTGGACCCCTTGGTTAACAGACTGGCTACTTTTCCATTCATGATGAACTAGACATCATAAAAATCATTTTGGTCAAAGCTCAATAACTGTGTGATGAGCCATCTATGAGAAGTAGCAAAAACAAGACTTTCAAGCTACCCATTGTTAAGTCAGATCAGCACCATATTCATTTACAAGCAACAGGATACCATAAGAAGTCTGAATAGTGAAAATCCCATGCTGATGTGACCATTCAATCAGGAAGAGTGACAACAAGATTTTCATGATGGCCACTGTGAATGTCTAAGCAGTGCAATTTTCATGTAGGACAATCTAGACTTCAGAAGTCTTCTGGTGAAACGCCCTGGCAATAACACATTTCATTAGGAGGAGTTGCAATAATGAGTTTCAAGATAGACAATGTGGCATCCCTACTGGGCACCATTCTGGTTCAGAACCAAGTAGACATTATAAAGAAATCTTCAAGTGAAAAGCCCATGTCAATATTTCAGGAGGAATATCTATATAAAGATTTTCAAGACTGCACTGCTGGCCAAATTATGTCTGAGCAACTGCATTTTATAATCAACTAGATTATGGAAAGAATGTATGAATTTTCCCAGCAATCCTCTATGTTGTTTAGGAGGAGTAACAATAACAAACTTGTACAATAACCACTTGTACTAAAAGTGCACAATATATGTGATAACATAAAACATGTTAAAGATTCTTTAACATGCCAACACCAGCAACTGTTACCAAACAAATCAAACTTGCTTCCAAATATATAAGAATTTCAAATAATTCTCTGCAAATAAATGTACAAAATTAGTTGCATTTTCTTACAAAAAGTATGTTACTGGAACAAAAGTTAAGACAATTATTAAGACACAATTACTGCAAATAAATCTCTACTCTAAATGTGTAGAGAGGTTCTGACCCTTACTTACAACAATGCACACAGTTCATGAGCCTGCAACTGCTAAATTTTATGTTTTTTAAAAAAACTTTTTTCAATTATAAATTTCACATTCTTTTTAATACACAAGCTTTTTAAACTGTTCTTTTGATCTTACACATTTTGTATTCTAAAATTTATTTGTTACATCTGGTTTTCATACTATTTGCAAGGGGGAAGAACTATGTAACAACAAACCTGGGTTTCCATTGTCAACACATTGGGTTACTTTTCTTGCTTTAAGCAAGAAGAGAGAAAGTTATTGCAAGCAAGCAGAACAGATAATTTAAAACAAAAAGGACTGAAGTCTAAACTGCACATGATTTTAACTGTGCTGAACTTCATTAATATATACAGATATTGCAATAAATTCACTGGACATCACAACAAGTTAGGTGTATTTATTAGTTTAATCTAAATCAGAAGGAAAAAAAAAATCAGAGTTCAGAGATGTTTATATTCATCATATTATCCTGTATTCAAAGTTTAAATCAAGATCTGCTCAGAAATATGACCTCCAGTGTGGCAACAAACTCAACAAAACAAAATGCAAGATCACTTCATTAATATGCATGAATATTGCTCATTACTGAACTCATCAAAGTGCTTGACGACAAGTCCAAATTCCAAATTTAATCAAAATTGGATCCGACATATGGCTTCCAAATTGGAAACAAACAAGCTCAGTGAATCCAATGTAATATAGCCTCATTAACATTTATGGATCTCACTCATTATTGAACTTGATCATGTAAGCATATACTCTGAAGTTTAATTATAAACACATCAGACATATGGCCTACAAAGTGGTAACAGGTCCATCCAATTGGATATGGGACCACCTTATTAATATGAATATATCCTGCTCATATTCAAATTCATTCAAGATACTGATGATATAACCTAAAATTCATAGGTTAATGACAATCAGATCAAAAACATGGTCTAGTTGTAACAAGCAGATGTAGACAGATGTATGTCAGGCATGTGACCATACCATAAACTCACTAGGCCATATGGCAAGGTGAGCTAATAATAAATACTGCTCTCTACAAAGTTAGATCATACCATTTCATGTTTACAATAATATTGACAATGATAATGCAGGTTTATCTCAAATGACTTTTAGCATTATCTCTTGATCTACTTACATCTGTGGTCCTTCTGCCAAGCAGGAGGTAGGTGGCATGTATATCATCATATTTCTGCTGTGTTATGGATTCCTCAATATCTTTCCTACTGTAACCCATATTAACCATGATTTCTGTAATCGAAATAAGAACAATATAGTTTGCACTGGAATTCTGATATAAAACAAAAGCCAAAGACAAACAAAAAACTGCAAAACACTAACATATCAATATCAAACGATCAAAACAGTTGTAATAAAACATCAAGATAATAAATACTGAATTGATAAATAAACATATAAATGCCATCAGCACCACAAGACTGAAATGTTACAGAGTTGAAACTTCTATTTTGAGTTGTTTTAAGTTTTGCTACTTCAAGCTGTATTTCTTATGAAGAATAACATTTTTTTAATTCTGGAATTTAATATTCTTCAGGGAATTATGTTATGTTCACCAGTAAGAAATACATATTCAAGTGTAAAGTTTATTTTGCATGTTTCTTTTACAGTTGTAATATAAAATAATTCTGCACGAGATAGTGATTTTTCTTAATTATTTTGCTTCAGAGTAACATACATGGAGGTCTGTGTTGTTGCAACTTGTGCAATTTGTACTATCCATCATGTAATTAAATTTCTTCCCAAAGCACATCTTTTCTTGATGACACACTTATTTGTCTTCAGGTATTAATCAGCCTATACAGTAAAAAGTTCAATAACTCGTACAATGCTCACTCTAATACCAGGCATCATTTTAATGAATTATTCAGTTTAGATGTAGAACCAACCATTAGACATGAAGCACCTGAAAACTTGAACAAAAATGTTGGTTTTGACAAAGTTTCTGATGTTGTACTGTACAAGAAAAATAACACATACAGAAAATAGTTGATTACACATGATATATTGTGTTAAGAAGCCTCTTCTTTTGTGATATACAGGGCTGCTGATGAATATGCACCATATTTACCAGTATAATGTGCACGCAACTGTGAATATAGACCCAGACCTGCTGTCAAGTACTATCCTTGCAGATCAGTGTATTCGCCATTACTGCTACTATGATTTCATGTGAATTTTTGAAGGCAGATGAGTAGTATGCAAGGGTGAATACAGTAGTTAGAAAGGAAGTATACATTAAAGTACTATGAAATGATCTGGAGTAATGACCTTGTAAGATTTGTAATCTGTGCTGCAATTAAAATGCATAAAAGGCACAAAAAAAGAGGGCCCTG
Source organism: Venustaconcha ellipsiformis (assembly GCA_003401595.1). Classification (NCBI taxonomy): domain Eukaryota; kingdom Metazoa; phylum Mollusca; class Bivalvia; order Unionida; family Unionidae; genus Venustaconcha; species Venustaconcha ellipsiformis. The sequence continues at coordinate 18,135 of QKMX01350044.1, forward strand.
AAAGGCCATTTGGAATAAATAGTTTGGCATGTTTCTTATTTAGAACCAATTGTATAATTTAGTCCTATGAGTAAATCTTGCATCAAACACATCTTTTGTTGACAACTTACCATATCACAACAAAGCTTAATATAATGTATGACCCATCTATTCTGTGCCTATGTGGATATTCTGACACATTTTTACAACTACTACTTCCTAGAATCATAATCTTATGACCATCATTCAAAATCAATAATTATGATCATAATGATGACTTATGTCTGAGGTTTCCATTTGAAGACATACTTTAACAGGGGAAATAAACTGATACCACTAAGTACAGCACTGTATTTACCCATGTTTAGGTAATACTCCACTGCAACAAACAATTATCAAACTCTGCCAATGCATAATGTTCTGACAGATGAGCATCCCTAGTATTCTCTAAACTCTCTGAGCAAGTAACTCAAGCTTAACACTCCAAAATCAGAAATTATTCTTCCATATATAGTCTATGTCCTTACATAATCAAAATTTGGCAGTCTTGTATAGGGTGTCAAATACACAAATCACTTGAAGGAATCAATACCCTACTATCCAATGAGAATGTCCTGGAATTAAAGATAAGATCATTTCATCTCAAATATTTTTGAGTCACAAGGTTTTGACACTAACAGTTGTGCCAGTCATACTAGTTGTAATATCAGCATTGTTTTCACTCAGGGCAAACAAGACACCATTTGAAGACTTTTGATTACAAATGTTGATATGACCATCAAGTCTGGAGTAGTGAATAACGATTTTCAAGATGGCCACCATGGTGACCATATTGGATGTCAAATCTACATCACTGTCAAGCAGGGCCAACATCACAAAAAAAAAGACTCTTGGAGAAAGCCCCATGTCTAAACAATCTTCCATTCAAAAGAAGTAGGAATAATATTTTCAAGATGACCACTATGGTGGCCATATTCAGGCATTATCTTTTACATTTAAGACCAATAAGACTTTCCATCAAGGAGGAATAGCAAAAAGACTTTGAAGATTTAAAATTTTCACAATGAATGGCAGGCTGGTCAAATTTTTATTCAAGACCAACTTCACACCACAAGTAGTCTTCCAGCAAAAACCCAATGCTAAACGACTTTCCCTTCAGAAGGAGCAGCATTAAAGGTATTCTAGATGACAACTGTGGTGGTCATACTGTATGTCAGACTGGTACCATTTTATCTAGAACTAACTAGGTATCATGAGAATATTTTACTGAAAAGCTCATAATGATCTGGCCATCAATTCAGGAGTAGTAGTGAAAACATTTGTTTGCTGTCTGAAATGGTGGCCATATTGGTTAACTATGCAGCTCTACTTTAATTTATTATCAACTAGACCTTAAATGTGTGGATAAAGTTTCATGGCAATCCTATAAGTTTTGTAGTAATAACAAATTTGTGTGAAGAGATGAATACTGGGCAAGAGACAACAGGCCTATGACCAACAGAACTAAACACCATAAAATTCTCTGTTTCTGCTTTATTCTAATTAAAGTTACTATCAAATGCACAAGTTCATGGCTCAGAAAGTTTAAAGAATACAACAATATGTTTTCCTATTGCTTCTACTTTACTTATGAATTCAGGAATACAGTGTATGTCCTGATCTGCTGGTATGCTGCACTGCATCAGATCTTGTTCTATGCCATTCACAGTGGCTGTACATTATGTACAAGTAAATGAGGGTGTTCTTTAGGCCAAACAAAAAAATGTTTCTGGTTGGCTGACTATCCCTGTTTCTCACTGCTGATCCCAGCACTTCCACCCCCTTCCCCTCAAGGTATCAAAAAATACACTCAAAATTGCATAAAGAACAAAAAGCATTAACTCTACAACATTAATTACGAGTCAGTATGTTCATCAAAGGTAAATATAAAACAACATCAAATATGACTATGCCTTTTATAATCTGCTAGAAAGCATTTGGCTAGCAACTGCTGATCTTGCTTAGTGCTATTAATATCACCTTTCATTTTGCTCAGGATTATTAATATGATTTATTCATATATATCTTGCAGAATTTGAAAAATGTTATTTAACTTTGCACAGCCTTCTGTCTGTTATAATTTTCTGTTTTATTATTTAGGTATCAGCAAGCATTTTTTAAATTTTGGCAAGCAAACTCTACTACTCAATAATAAATCTCCTTTACAAATATGCATTTCAGCACACAAAAAACTAGTTTTTCAAGTATAAAATCCTCATGTGATGGATTTTGTAGTGTCATTCTTTAAGCAATCCTCATGTGATGGATTTTGAAGTCATTCTTGCATCAAAGGAAAGACTCACAGTCAAAAGCATTTGTCTCCCGTTTTAAAGAAGTCACTTAAGTTTTTCCTTTATTTCCTATTCTTAACTTTGTGTCTTAAGCAAACTAGATTAACACTGAAACCAAACTACTACCAAAACATAATGTTCTATTAGGTAAGAAATAAAAACAACACAATGAATTAAAAGAACAAATGGAAACATTTAAAACAATTCAAGTTTAAAGTGTAAAGAACAGTTGACCAGCACAGCATACAAAAAATTAAAGTATCAGGCCTATTTATATAATGATATAAGACATACTACTTGGACTATCTAGTTTGCAGATCTGAATCTATACTTTCACACTTTAGCCGTATATGGTATGCTTTATTGCAAACCTTAACGGAAGGAGAAGTTTCAAACACAATTGTATCCATGTTAGGATCTGTACTACAGTAATATTTTATTACTTCACTAACAGAAGAATGAAATACAAGCATCAGCATCACTGAGATATATTGCTCCATCTTTGTGATTTTTTTAGACACCCCCTCCCCAACAGTTTTCACATTTAAGTAAAAGTTTTTGCTGCAACATCCACATATCCCAACACTTTTTTCAATTATGTTTACTTCAACTCCATTTAAAAGTGTCACTAAATCCCTAACTCCACCCAAGGAAAGTGATAAAATAATCTAAAGTAACTGTACACATCTACGGATCAAACATCGCAAAGTTCCAAGTCTCTATTCTGAAAAGTGCTGAAAATTACTGCAAGGCACATGCGCTCATGGCCAGCATCATGATTCTTGCCTTGTCTTCAAAAAACCCACTGAAATAATGACTTTTTTCAAATTGTTCCCTCAGCTGGAAGAACATCAAACTTGTCATCTATGGGTCACAGACTTGATATACCCACTCAGGCCACACCAAAACCTGCTGCACGTTTTTGGGAAAGGTGCATAACTACTATTTTCTCTGCATGATACGACTAATAATGTGTTTAAATTGCCATTCCAGCCAACCAGCCTTTTAAAAGAAATGTAGACTCCTTGTATATTCACAAATCACATAAAAAGTTTTACTTAATTATTTTCCTCAAGTAAGCATGAAGAGGTCTTTGAGATGGCTGACAAAAAAACCTCGAGAAAACTATTAAACAGATAGGAAATTATAAATCATCCTATGCCTGCAGAGATACAAAAACTATTTCAACCACTTCAAAATTTAGCTTCTGAAATGTCTACCACTGCTGGTTTGAGAATAAAGAATAGAACAGATAGAAACTCTTGCACATATTAAAAGACAACTGAAACATCCTGTTTGCTGCAAAATGCATCCTCTGATTGTGTTCCAAATGAATTCTTGTACATTTTCGAAAGCCCACTGTTTATTCAGAAAAATGTTGACTTTGTTGTCGAGATATTTTATCAACCAACCATCCATGCATGCATCCATACATATATACAGAGATTCTAAGTTCATCTGAAGCAGTTCAGCAATGATGCCCACAGGGGAGACAAAAGACTTGAAAGCACAATGATAATGCCCAAGCTCTTTATCTTTATAGTCCTTAGTCCATTTCTAGGCTCTGGCTTATGCACGTATTTGCCCATCAAAAGTTGGTCATTTTCTTCAGGTAATCTCTCATTTCTCCAAATCAAAACCACCCAACATCAACATCTGGTGACCAAGAATACTTAAGACATAGTACAAACATGGTGAATTTATATGAATCTCTATAAGACAAGAATTTGCAAACCTGTTCCACTATGGCTTATTCCACACAAAAAAATCACTAGAGCATGAAAAAGGTCAATATGAACTGCCTACGATGAGCAGTTTGCCCAACAATAAACACAACCATCAAATTTCACGCCTGTACATGCATCAGTGCCCCAAAAACCGAAGCTAAATGCAAAACACATGCCAATGCTAATGACAGACAAAACTGTCTCACATATTCTTCACATAACACAATCAAAATGATGATGATAGACAGATGGATATCTCAACCCAACAGAAAATAATAGGTACTATGTAAAAGGGGGCCAACATCTGAACATTATCAGTAACACTGATACAACCAAGTTCCCAGTCTACAGCTATGCAATGATGTATAAATTCAAACTAGCTAGTCCAAGTCTACCGCATGTAACTATTTATTGCAGAGCATACGCAAATACCAACAGCACAGAACCTGATCTGCCATTGAATAATTATGAGTGTCTACTCTGATATGATAGTGAATTATGTGAAGGCAGATCTGTCACTACACTGTTAACAGGTGTTTTGGTGCTGTGACCTGAACATTTCTCATTTATGTTGAAGAGGTATGTTGAGAAAAGAAACTGTTTAAATTGAGCACAAGCAAGATCACAAAAACATCTGACAAGTCAATTAGACTGAATCTTTTTTCTGAACACAAGCACCAAAACATCCCCATCTAACAGTGATACACTAACGAAAGATGATGGGTCCTCACTAGCCAGTTATTCTACAGTTGGGAGGCCCTTACCATACACTGGACAAAACTGCTTTATTTACCTACCTGTATAAACAATGCAACAACTGAGAACAGCTCAGATATAGATCTGTCACCACATATTCTAGGAACAGAGCAGGGTCCAATGTTCTATGCATGACTGCAGGTGAACAGCAAATACCCAGGCCTGTCATTACATATAACAACAGATCAGGATCTATTGTTTTATTCTGCACTTTACTGCATGTGAAAAGCCTACACCCAGATTTGTCATCACATAATGTACTAACAAACCAGACTCGGTTCAATCCCCGGCCAAGTCATACCAAAAACTTCAAAAAAATGGTACTAACAAGTGCCTCGCTTGGCACTCATCATTAAGAGGTT
>QKMX01350051.1:56612-66658 GCA_003401595.1 Venustaconcha ellipsiformis
TACTCAGCAACATTCCTCCTCCACGTCTGTGCCACCAGGAAGTAACCACAGAAGTGTTGGCTAAGGTCATTGCCAGTGAGAAATTTCCACTGTACATGGACATCACGTCACATCCAGCAGTCCGCTTGACTTTGAGACGCCCAAGTCTGGTTAGGTTTGTTGCCAGAGGATATGACAGCTATTTTGGCATGGGGTGTCAAGTGGTCTTCAGCAGATGTTGTAAACCAATCCCTCATAGCTAAGCCATGTTTCTGTCCTCCTGGCTTCAATCGTCCATTTAATCTGTGAACCACACTGAACCACTTTTGGACAAGACAGGGTTATTGTGCAGGTTTCCTTGTCCAATGGGGCCAGGCCACTAACTCTTCAATTTGCTGTAGAGTTCTTCAGACCATGTCACATATTGTGAACAACTGTCGACTGACAAAGTTCACTGGTCGACTACAGGCTCTACACTTTGCTGATGATGATGTTAAATGTCTGAGCATGCACTACACATGATAATAATAATAGTCAATCATTCTGCAGTGTTCCCTCGCAAGAAGGTCCTTCATTATTAAATAGTTCATGTTATTTAGTGGGTGTGGCAATGGATGTCATTTCATTGTGGTATTAAATTTATGTTTATTATGTACTTCAGTAAAAGACAATCTCACTATAAGGCAGTATACTCTGGCTCTCATAGACATCATTATTATAATGAGGGTTTACTCTATAATGTACCTCATTATAAAGTGGTCATGCTATAAGGCCCTTCATTATTACATAGTTCCTGTTATTAGGTGGGTGTAGCCATGGATACCATTTCATTAAGTTGTAGTAAAATTATAGTAAAAATTGCTTATAATGTTTCAGAGAAGACTGGGATTTTAGAATGTTGTAACCAAGAAATTTATCAAGATTCATGTATGTTTCAAAATATGTATGTAACTATCCATGTTGTTGAAGTTGGACTTGCATGTAGTCAACAATTCATCCTTCAAAAAACAACACACATAAGTATTAATACAATCATAAAGAAAATTAAGATAATAAGTTTTACCAGCAGTTGAAAGTATGAACATATATGTACATGTGAATCATAAACCTCTTTGTTCAATAACTTAATGAATAGTAATTATTTGGATGGAAAGAAATTGTCAATAGTCATCTGTTTTCTGTTAATCTGAAAACACAAAAGTGTTTCTGCTGAAATCACTCTTTGATTGGTCTTTTCTTTTTATATCACTTCCTCCAACATAGAACTGATTTTTAATCAAAGTTTCAAAAGACATCATGGACCAGATGTGATCCTTTTATTAAAACACCTCAATAAACACCTTGCATTGTGCCTAAGCTCTCCAGAGTACAAACATAAGGTAATCAATTAACAACTTGTTATGCATACATGTTAGCCTTAATCCCATTACTCAGCCACACTTAACTGCACTGGTTTCAATGACTGCTCCAGTATGCCAATAGCCTGCTTCTGGCTGATTTCTGTAATACATGGATAGACAGCATGAAAATGCCTGTTTTTCTTTATGTTCATTTTAATAAAAACATTTGTTAATTTTGAAAAGGAGTATATTTGAACTATAATATGGTATGTACAGTATATGGCCTAAAAAACTTAGTTTTGTCCAAATGCCAGTAGAATCATATATGTTAAAGGTAGATGAGCACTAATTATAGATAACCCAAGAAGTCTGTTCCCTATTCATAGGTCACATGCTGTGCATTGTACACAAACGTTTGCAGCTTTTAATCATAGTGTGGTAAGTGGATGATCTGTGTAAGGGTAATTTGCATACATGAAGATACATACAAATAATTTACTAGTCTTTCAACTTGACGATAAAATGCCACAGTGCAATTTTGAAGTTTTCTCAGGCAAATAAGGTTTTGAACAAGCCCATGAGAACTTCACATGGAATGCAGGAGAGTCTGATCTGAAATTAGAGGCACCCCAGATGTTTGGCTGTTAGCACTGACCGCTATTGTTCATCTGGCTTTGACATGTCAGGTGATAAAAAAATTATAATTGAGCTAATTTTCTCAGGCAGACCCTACAGATCAATGCTATAACCAATTAAACATTGTAACAAATGAACTTTTATAAGGAAGCTTTTGGAATACATATTAGTTAGGATTTTGGGAATTTAAACTTGTATACTATAAAAGAGGAAATATTGATCCTAGAACATAATAAACAGTCTTTACTGTACATGTATAACACACTTCATTATAAGACAGTCTCACTCTTGTATGATATACTGTATGGCTCCTAATGACAGTTTTATAATGAGGAAGTACTTTATATCAAGGTGATCTCACTTTTAATGTGTTATACTCTGTGGCTCCCATTGACAGTTTTATATTGAGGAAGTACTTTATATCGAGGTGATCTCACTCTAATGTGTTATACTCTGTGGCTCCCATTGACAATTCTATAATGAGGAATACTGTATAATGTTATAAGGTAGACTCACTCTAATTTGTGGTATAATGTATGGCTCATTGAAAGTTTTTTAATGAGGGAATATTGTATAATGTACATCTTTATAAGGTGGTATTGCTATAAGGCAGTATCCTCTATGACTCCCATTGATGGTTTTATAATGGAGTACTGTATAATGTCACACAGTAGTCTCATTCTGATGTGGTATACTATTTGGCCATTGAAAGTTTTATAATGAGGGAGTACTATATAATATACATCATTAAAAGGTGATGTTGCTGTCAGGCAGTATACTGTGAATCACATTGTTGGTTTTTATAATGAGGGAGAATTTATGATTATGTCGTTATAAGGCAGTTTTACTATAATGTATATTCTGGTTCTTGTAGAAAATGTTTTATTGAGGGAGAACTAATTATATGTTGGTCTGTCAGTAAAAGATATAGTAAATATCTGAGTTTGTCATTGTTGGTCAGTTTATTGGCAATAAATTTTTGTATTTAACAGTTGCAAAGCTTTATCAATAATGATATAAAAAATTACATTCACTTAAGCTATTATTTGCTGAAACTGATTCAGTTGATCTATGGGAACTAATGTTATCAAAGTTCAGCTTTTATTATCAGATTTATAGATTGATTTATATATTCATCTGTTTATTTTTTTCAGCTGAAAAAGGGGCCTCAAAAGGGGCAATTTATTGAAGTTGTCAAGAGACTGATACCTTTAGAACAGGTATCATTGGTAGCGTTGAGGTAATTTGTGCCATTTGTACATAATATCCTATCATTAGTAGCAATGAGATAATTTGTGTCATTTGTACATAATATCCTATCACCAGTGATCAAACGTTTTTTCCAAAAATATTGTTATGTTTCTAGCCTTTGAAATTTTGGCCATTATCATATTTTGAAGAAATAAAATCCCAAAGAATTATGTACTGGAAGAGACTTTGTTGAGGCATAAACTGTTTTAGCTCACCTAGACAAGAGGCCAAGTGTGCTTATGATTTGGCTCTTGCTTTTCACTAACATTATTACCTTTCTGGAAGCCATACTTCTGATCTGATCGTGATCAAACTTTAAATTTATGCTTCTATCTTTACAATCTCAAAGGAATTCAGTAATGAGTGAGATACATGCTTGCATGTGATTGGCTGACCTATTTACCATTCTGGATCCAATTTTGATCAAACTTTGGAATATTTGCTTATATCAAGGTCTCAGATAAGTTTGATAATATACAAGATCCACACCTTTTAAAGCGGTGAGCTTGCATCTCATTGAGCTTGTTACAAATCTGGAAAGTTTTATTTCTGATCTGATTTTGATTAAACTTGGAATGCATTCCTAAATCATTAATATCTCAGATGTGTTGGTTGGTTGATCTTGTTGCCACACGGAAAGCCATATTTCTGTTCCAGTTTTGATTAGATTGACTTCCATCATCAAGATCTTAGATGGTCTATGCATATCATATAATGTTGCATCTGATTGGCTGAGTTTGTTATCACTCTGGAAGCGTTTTCTGTAATCTGATATTTATCATACTTTGAATATGTGCTTTTATCATCAGAATCGTTGACCTTTTTATCATGAGTATGATCCATGCATAATCATGAGAAAATCTTTCAACTGCTGGGTTCATCTTCATACCACTCTGGAAGCAATAATTCTAATCTGATTTTTAGCGTAATTAGAAATGTGGCATGGTATGCTCAGATGTTGAAAAATCATATAATTTGATATCAGGTCTTGAAAAATCATTTAATTTGATGTCATGTAAAAAAAAAACTTTAACTTGATGTCTTGTCTTGAAAATCCTTTCAAAAGAAGAAAAAATGGAATAGTCCTTGAAAAGCTATTAAATTTGCATTTATACCCCCATATATGTCACTGATATTTTTTTTTGTTTCTGTTAAGTGTCTAATTATAATATATAATTATTTTGGGAGAAAACAGAGCATTAATGATCATTATAATCCTTCATTTTATCACACGTAACATAGAAGAGATAATTTCAATCAGATAGCATACTCTTCACCTGACCATGGAGCATATGGAGTTTCTGCTTTTAAGCAAATGTGGAAGAAATTTGCCTAGTTTGGCCAGTCTCTGAGTCTCCAGTTCTGTTGTCTGCAAGCTATGAATGGTAACAGCTTCAGTAGACTTGAATGATAATGATGAACATATTGCTCCATCTGTCTGCTGCTTCAGCCAGCAAACATCAAAGAGATGACTGTCAGTCAGATAAGATCTGAGATCCAGGAAATACCAAAGCTTTCTATTCCTACCGATACAGCATATGCTCAAATTTAACAAAACCATGGCAGTGAAGTGATCTTTGATCAGATTGGCTGAACATCTTGCCACTTGTGAAACCAGATTTCTGATCTGATTTTTAACAAGCTAGGAATATTTGCTTATATTATCACGTTTTCAGACGAGTTAGATAATGGATGGGATCCAGGGATACTAATAGGTGATCTTGTATTTGATTGGTTGACTTATTACCACTTTGAAGTATCTGTTTCAGAACCATTTTGATTAGTCTTGGAATATATGGTTAAATCAACAAGATCTTGGACAATAATGCATTGAGACTATTTTTTATATGATTTTTATCAAACTTGTTTTATAAGCCTATGTCATTAAGATCTTGTTTGAGTTTGATTTTGAATGATATTTATGCACATTAGCAGTGTGTCCTTACATCTGATTGGCTGAGCTTGTCAGTAATTTAGTAACTGAAGCTTTATTTTCAGGTTTGGATCAGACTTGTTAAACAGTGTTGTATGTTGATGTTGGATGTATATGATTATGAGCAAGGTCTATATATGTTAATGTATTTCATCGAGTTGGTTAAACTTGTTACTAATCCAGAGACAGAATTCCAGTTGGAGTTTGCTCCATCATAAGCTTATAGTATCATTGTCACAAACAAGTTCTGTAATTAGTGACATCAGCACAGATTAATGAGCTACCTTGCATTTGATTGACAAAATTTGTTATATTTCTAGATCTAGAGACTATATTTCTCTCATTCAATTTCTATAAAACTAGGTAAATGGGTTGATATCAAGATCTTGGCTAACTTCAGTTATGAGCAAGAAACTCTGCATATTAATTATGACAGTATCTTTAGAAAGGATTTTTATCAGGAAAAGTAAAATAGTTCAAGTTTGAGAGATAGTTTAAATAGGATGTGTTCTTACAATAATACCATATCTACTCATGAGTCCAACTGCAAACTGCAAAGACCCAGATCTGCCACTGCATAATGCACTAGCAGATCTGGGTCTGTGCACTTTTTGTTAGCAGTAATTAGTACAACAAACAATATAGACCCTAATCTGCTAGCACATTATGCTATGGCAGAACAGGATCTTTGTTGTTTACAGTTTGACTCGACTTATAAGTGAGTATACATGGAACTTGCACTTGCTAAGTGAAACAGTTAGATGTTATTAATAACAACTGCTGTGATTTTGAAGCATGAAGTTGAGGTGTACCTTTTGTCAACTATATCATAACATATAGTTTTTATAGCAAAAAAATAAATGTTTGTAGTTTAGTTATTAATAAATTAAAAACATTTTTTTGTTTCTTAGTACAATTTAAACAAAAAAACAGCATGTGTTAGATTATGAACATTTGCCTTAAATATAAGAAATGTTCTTGGAAAAAGATTCCATTAAACTACTAATTTATGGTTCTTTATAATTACTGTGGAGTCACATTTATATGTAGGATGCTAGTCAAGTAGAGACTACTTTTTTATAGTTGCTTTGCTTCAGATCGAAAATTATCCATTTTATATACACACAAACACACACACACACACATACAAACAAACATCACAGGATTATCCACAAATTAAATACCACCATTAATATCATTTTAAGCAAAACCGCAATTAATATACCTCATAAAATAAATGAAATTACAGTAATTTGCTCATAACTAATAAACAATGACAACTATCAGTTAAAAAACAATGGCAGCTCTCATTAGTGTCTTTTTTTCAATGTAAGAACCTGCTCATTTTACATATATATTTCTGTTTCAGCACCATGCAAGATGACTTCTTCGTCCTTCACATTCAGAATGAGTACAGCAGCGTGCTAGAGTCAATCTTCAAGACTGAGTTCCTCTCCACACTCTGCAAGCGCTACAAGGACAAGACAGGCAAAGATCTAAAGCTTCAGTTCTCAGACAGGTTGTAATCAAACTTTTCTGTCTTTAATTTAAATGCAATTTCTTTTGAGATTTTTTTTTACCCACCTGCAGTAGTATATAGTCATACAATGGTCCCTCATATAACACAAGTCAGTATAACATGGTTCTGTTTATATGGTGGGTATGGTCATGGATCCGATTGCATTATGTTGTATTAATATTATAACATAATGTACATCACTGTTTGTTGAATTCACCTTTAACAAGGTACACTTTTATAGCATCCTTAAACAGTGATATAGAGGGAACTAATTTTACATACTAGATATCACTCTAATAGTAATGACTATGAACTTTGTTGCCAGAACTGATATTCAATGTTCATGTTTTTATAATTTATATATGGACACTGTACATGATAGTACAGTGTCCAGGTGAGCTATCATAATGTTGTAGGGAAAATGTATTTCATATGTATCTTAGATTTGCGTTTAGAACTATTGTTAAAGAAAGTTTATTAAATGCATCCAAGACAATGTACAATAATAAATAATATTATATTATAGTTTTTGCCAACAAATAATCATCTGTGGATGATGCTTACATTGGGGCCTGGATTTTACAGTGATAATACTCTTGCTTTGCATATCTTTGGTCCCTGGTACAATTCTAGTCTAATGCAAGAGTTAGTGGCAGTCAATCTAAAGTGGATAGTCTTCTCAAGAATTCCACGTTTACTATAAACTTGGACTAAACTGAGTAGACCTGCACATGCTCTTGTTTCAGGAAAAATTTAAATTATTCTTTAACCGCTTTCAGCCTGGACTTTGGTGTGAAGAAGGAGGGTTGGGGAGGTGGTGGATCCAGACTGATTAAGTTTGTGCGTGGACAGGGAAAACTTGCTATCCTCAAGGTGTCAGGGAAAACATTGACAGTTTCCATTGGGCCAGGGTTACCTAAAAATTCTAGTGAGTTGGAAAAAGATATATTCCAGTATACAGTTAGTCATACTTTTAAAGTTTTAGTAAATTTTCAAGTATCTAGTAAACAGTCATTGTGAATATTTGTGATTTGTTCATATTAACATTTCATGCTATATAACCTCGTTGCAAATTATGTTAGTAATATAGATATCATGTAACCACACTGCTAATTATGTGAATAATATTCATACCATGTAAACACATTGCTAAGTATGTGAATAATATTCATTCCAATTAACCACATTGTTAATTATGTAAATAATATTCATACCATGTAACCACATTGCTAATTATATATTCATACCATTTAACCACATTGTTAATTATGTGAATAATATTCATACCATTTAACCACATTACTAATTATGTATTCATGTCATTTAACCACATTGCTAATTATGTGAATAATATTCATGCCTTTAACCACATTGTATATTATGTAAACAATATTTATACCATTTAACCTGATTGCTAATAATGTAAATACAATTTTTATGAACATATATGTCCCACTATTTTTTTTGCAAAATTTGAATGCTTATAATAATTTATAGAATTTACTTTATTTATATTAAGTATTCTTTACATTAACGCATTTACATCCCCTATTTTTGCATGTGCTGTAATTTCTTGAAGATTTATAGATTACATATGTTCTTTACCAATTCAGTATACATGCTAAGTTTACTGCTTTTTGTAGGGCCTACACGTAAGAGGATGGGAGTGAAAAATGGTGGCCCCAGAAGCTCAGGGGCACCACCCTCCAAACCAGCCCCAACAAGAACCCCACCATCATTTGCTCCTCCTGCTATCCCATCAGCCACACAGTCAAGTAAGTACATGTATTTTTAAGTGCTAATATAAGATAGCCAGGTGTGCATAGGTTTGATTAGCATTAATTAGAACAGGTACTTTATTCCAACAAATGTTTGCATGATATCAGCATCTGAATATCTTGAAGTTAAATACAAGTTATTAATTCAAGTTTCACATTTCTGTGTTGCAAATTCTTAACTTGCATATTTGGCTTGTGCATTGGTTAACTGTCATTGACTTTAACTTAGATATATTTTCATATTATTTACACCAGAAATTTTTCATTTAGAAATAATTTGAAGAGAGGACTGTAGTAAGCTTGCTAAAATGAAAAAATAGACATTGAACTAGTTCTGTTACTGTGTTAATATGACCCACTTTTTGGGGTTATATACAGGGTTTATTTAAAATTTACCTTAGACTTATCACTATTTTATATAGTTTTTACATGCACATTTTTTAATTCTTTACAGAGAAACTTTGAATGGCACCAACTATTGAAAAATATTAATATATCTCAGCAGCCATCATGCTCAAATTAAACCTACTGCAATCCTTTACCAAAAACTTATTACAATCAGTTTTTTTAAACCAAAAACCTACAGTAATTACTTACAAAAACCTGCAGCAATTCTTAACCAAAATGCATGAAAAAGTAATTTAAAACAATGAGTTTAAAAAAATGAATCTAACAGGTAGCTTGTTTCTTTGGTTCATATCTTGTGTTCATCTTAAAAATTCTCAGTAGTCAGAAGTATATTAACATAAATGTTTATTACATGTATTAAATTTGTATCTTATTACATGTTGTACATTTGTATCTTGTTACAGTTATTATATTTGTTTCTTGTTGATATACTACCTTAATATCCTATTACATGTACATTTGTATCTTATATGTACTACATTTATATCTTATTACTACATTTGTATCTTATTACATGTACTACATTTGTATCTTGTTATAGATATTACATTTGTATCCTGTTAATATACTACCTTAATATCTTATTACATGTCCTATATTTGAATCTTATAACATGTAATATATTTATATCTTATTACATGTACTACATTTGTTTTTTTTGTTGCAGGTATTACATTTGTATCTTGTTAATATACTACCTTCATATCTTATTACATGCCATACAATTGCATCTCCTACAAAAAAATGCATTATAAAGATTGTATTAGTTTTAAAACTTAAATGTTCTAAAAGGATATACAGTGAAAACTTTGAAAACTGAAACATCGATCACTAGAATATACAGTGTCGATTCAGTTGGTGTTTTCTTTACCATATGATCTTGAAAACTCTAACAAAACTTTAGTCCTGCAACACTTTGTAAATCTAAGTCATCTCTGGTAAATAAATATTGACTATTGCATCATTGTCAAGTTAACTTTAATGATAAAATGATGGAATTTAAATTCAGATCCTAAGCGAATGTCTAGGCAAAGGAGTGTGGACAAGGCTCCCTCGTTGCCTCGAGAGGGTGCTCAGCAGATTGCCAAAAAGATCAACCAAGCCGTCATCAAAGGCAGTAATGACTTCATGAAGATCCCTGATGCCGGTCAGGCAGGGTAAGTCAGCATATTATTATCATTATTATTATTATTATTATTATT
>QKMX01350091.1:1268-12251 GCA_003401595.1 Venustaconcha ellipsiformis
GAGACTTGAACCCATGTAGACAGAGGTGAGATGGCAATGAGCCATAATGGTGAGCACTTTAGACCACTAGGCCACTTGGAGCCACTCTCAGTGGTTCAGCATGTGTGTATTAGTTATAGAGGAAAGAAGAGAGTTTTGAAAAACAGTTGTATTTGTTTTACATCAATTTTTTAGAACCTCGGTAATAATTAGTGCTATTGAAATTCCCAGCCTTGTCAGAACTATGACTTAATTTATTATAGTAGAACCTGTCTTGAACGACCACCACTTCTGCCAGAAATAATGGTCTCAAGACAGGTGGTCTCTCATGATAGGTCATAACACTATATAATCATTAAATATGTACGTGGAAAACCTGGTCTCTCAAGATAGGTTGTTTATAGGTGGTTTCTCATAGCAGTGGTCTCTCTAGACAAGTGGTCTCATAGCAGTGGTCTCTCTAGACAAGTTTTACAATATCTGCCTTGCCTTTTTCTGAGTGTGGGGAAAATATTTATAAGTCCACAAAACATAAAATTGCATGTTAGGTATCTAGTAGCTTTCTTTCTTTCCAATGATTAAACATAGTTTTGTTTCATTATAATTGTACAGGAGAATCATATCTTGAGGTAAATAAGTCTCATAAATTTGAACTTTTTTTTATTGAAGGCTGTAGACCAGGATAGATCAGGCAAAATAACAGCAGAGGAACTACAACAAGCACTTATGAATGGAAACTGGTCACCATTCAATCCTGAAACATGCAGGCTGATGATTGGGATGTTTGACAGAGACAGGTAAAATAGAGATAGTTTCAAATATTAGATGGTAACTCAATAGGCTGTCGTAAACCTAGTAGCCCAGCTTGAAATAGTAAATGTTGAAATGATGTGATCCAAACTTAATGACCAATACAGTTATAATATTGAAGAGCAGACAAGCAACTTACATCTATTCGCCAGTGTTCAAATTCAGTGTCAACCCAACACTGCAATTTTTGGATGAATGGATGCTTATTGCCTACCAGCTGGTTATGTCTATTGCATGAAGCATAGCTTGTATGCACAATTTTGATTTAGGCTGCAAATATAAAATTATTAATAAATTTCCTCCTTTTAAAATATTTTATTTTAGAAAATCTAGCACAAATTAGGATGTTGTGTATCACTGTAAACCCCACCCCCATTGTGCAAGTCTCTTTTATACCTGCTGTCAAAATTTCTTAAGCTGGTATGATGTGGATAGTAACAATTATGTATGTCCATTTGAAAACTCCACATTTTGTTAGAGTTAGTGTTTAAAAGGTGCAGTAGAAAGTAAATTGCATGCAGTAAACATAAAGCTATCAAATAAGAAAGCACCTGGTTGAAAACATGCAGATATCTTAAAGAACACAATCAGCTTTTCATTCACATGCAATTTCTTTTTCAGGAGTGGAACAATTGATGTAATCGAATTTGCAGCATTATGGAAGTATATACAAGACTGGAAAGCATGTTTTGATAGGTAAAAAGTTATATATAGTTTGTATTACTGATAATTGTAACAAACTTTATAGTCTTCTTAAAATCAGTAATACAGTATAGATTTACTTTCCTCAGATCTTTTGGGATGCAACTCAAATTTGGGTGAATGATTATACCTAGTTATCTCCCTTGGATATTCCACAGCTGTTAATGTTTGAAATAGTAGTAGAAAATGCTTTATAGAAAATAACTACCTTCTACCTTAATTCTTCAGATAATGTTTCAAATGGTGATTTAAATTCTCTAGTGACATTTAAAGGAAATAAAAGATTATAATGATTATTTAGAGCAGTATGAATTTATGGTCTTTTATCTGATTATAAATAATTAGTGTAGTACAGGATCAAAGCTTTCAATTTTGCTCTATTGTCTGTTAATGCAAATAGGATTTGTAAAGCATGCCAGCCTAAACCCATTTTGTTATATTTTGACTCCAAATCCATGACACATGTGCCTGTTTTCTACTTTCATCATTAGATTGTGGGTTTTACATCAGCTTGGATGAATGTAAATGATAATGGAATAGCTTATTTATTGTGTGATCCATTCTTGGAAGTATCTGATGCTGTAGAAATATAAAATTGCCAGTTATTGAAAATTTTGTTGTTGCATTTGCCTGTGTAATTATGTACCTGATGAGATTAGGTAATTAATCATAAACATGAACTCTAGGGCTTTTGTTTCCAAAAACAACTTTATCTGCATGAAAGTAAAAAAAGGAAATCAGTCTGTTATTAAAAATTCTGGGTTCTAACAAAGAGGAATATGCATTATTTATTAATATTTGCAGGTTGATTGAGTACTTTATAAAGCATGAGATTATAAAATCATGCATGTGTAAAAAAAATAAGATCTCATTTTTTTTTTTTTTAAATTTCCATTGAGAGTTTTTGTGTACACCAGATTTGGAGGACAGAAGGGGACAAAGTAACTCCTGACCTTGGGATCCTGTAAAACCAAGTGTCCAAGAGGAGCATAAAAGATGGCTGTAGCAATAGTAACTCATATAACCTTAGGGGATGGCTGTAGCAATAGTAACTCATCTATATAACCTTAGGGTAAGATAGATTTATCTATCCCCAGTTAAAATGCAGAATCACACAGACCACTGGGCAAGAAAATCACATCTGTTAATTAGTTTCTAATTCTGTATTAAATTAAAGATTTTTTTAAACAGTTTACCTGCATCATTAATTAAATTTTTTTTATTTTTTGTGAAATTGTAAGGAAAAACCAAGAAAAGCTGTGCTAGCTACCATTTTGATGTATACAGCATTTAGAACTTGTAACAGATATGGTAAAATTAATGCACATTGTATAAGCACAGCATCTAAATATTTTGTAAGTGACTACTGCTTAGGTGTCAGACCAAGCCCAAGCTATAAAAAAATTGGATAGACTGATGTCCAGGGCATCTCTAAATCTATATTGGCCCTGTCCTGTATGTTGAGTTGCCCATGAGCTTATCAAAAACAAGCGTTATTTAAATTGTCAGAAAGTAATCCTAAGTATGCAAGAAAAATGTGGAATTTTCATTTTGAAGTTCATGAACAATTCTGGTAAATAATTTATATTCAGCCACTTGCCATGCTTGATTTGTCCTACCACCTTTTGAAGATTGTTTGCTTGTAACAAAAGCTATTAATTGTAAGTACAAAGTGAAGCACTTGACCATTGAATGGGCAGCAGTACTGTTCTGTTCTCTGTATTTCATTTTTAGTACTTCTGTTCTGCATGAATAACAATGAGCTGTCTGTGGTCTTCTAATTCATTTCTGTTTTCAAATTTGGCTGATATGGATGCCCTGCTATAATTAAAATAGCCCAGAGAAGTAACTTTCGTATGCAACTCTTAGCATTAGGACTTTCTGGCTTCCATGTTATCAATCACTGAAAAATATCCTCATTTGTCTAATAATATGCTTGAAAGAAAATGTAGAATAAGTTGTGATATCATTCAGTAACCTTCTGGGCTACTTGAATTCATCATATGGTAACTTCAGTCTTGAATTCTGTTACCCCTGGCTTCCAGCACAAAGTTTGCTGGACTAGGTGTTGCTGGTGGCAGATGAGTGGCTATGTTGGTGAAAGCAATCACCAAAATTGGTAATGACTATCAGAATCTTTAAGTGGTATTTTTATAATAAATGCATATTTTCCAATGGATACAGATTTGTGTAAGTTGGAAGACTGCAGTCATTGGAAAATGCAATGATTAATCATTTTTACGAGACAGAGCATCCAAATTTACAAAATCAAGTGCAGGGTTGTAACATGGACTCTTGCACAGATAATAAAAATGTCAAGGTAGATTGGAAGTGGATTGGAGTATTTTTCAGGGCACAAGTTTGAGACAGCTTTGGAAAAGCTAGCACCAACTATGAATAGTGGATCCTGGTGATAAATATTTGACAGCAGCTGTTGTTGAAATCAGCTTGACAATAGGTCAAGAACAAATAATGATGGATCTTTTTCTTTTCAGGTTTGACACTGACAGATCAGGGAATATTGATGCAGGAGAGCTAAATACAGCATTTAGAAGTTTCGGATACAATTTGTGAGTACCATGTTAAGCAGTTTTCATTGCATACAAAGAGACATTCTAATTTTTATCTTGCTTTTTATTAAACACTACCATATTTACCATCTGTAATGCACACCCATCTGTGAACAGTGTAGACCCAGATCTGCCATTACATAGTGTGCCAGCAGATTATAGTCTGTGTAATGCTTTTTCTGTGAAATCACTAAAGCTGGTTTGATGTCATCAGTGCATTGATAATTATTGCAGTCATTTCAGGTGATAGTATCTTGCAGTTCAGACACAAATTATAGATACAGAACCTTCCTGGTCCTGCCTGTTGGGGAGGTAGAGCACTGCAACTGGGGGTTGCACCCTTCCATTTGGGAGGCAGAGCACTGCGACCGCCAGTTACACTACTCCCATTGGAGAGGTAGAACAGTGAAAGCGGGTTGCGCCCTCAGCACTGCCACAGTTGGTTGCACCCTCCTGTGAAGGAGGTTGAGCATCACAGCCATGGGTTGCACCCTCCCTTTAGAGAGGTTGAACACCATGTTAGATGGTTGCTCCCTCCAACCGGGGAAGTTGAGCACCACAATACGTAATATGCCTCTGGCAGCATGTTGGCTCCTTCCTTTACAGTGACAACATATTGCAAACATGATGCACAGAATGAAGATGATGATGTCTCCATCTATTGCTTATTCACTTCACAGTACAGGGAGGGCCAGACCAAGCTTCACCCTCTCCCCACTCCACCATCCCACCCTGTGTAGGATTTACAATCCATACACAGGATTAATGCTAGGGATGTGGACCGTTTCAGTGTCCCCATCCCCTCTAATCTACTATACCTATGAACCCTTATGGGATGTGGGGCCTTTTACTGCAGGGACCTTGGCCCCCTTGGACTGCTGGACCTAGCCATACCAATCAAAGTGATGCTGCGGCTTGTGTCCCACCATCACCTCAACAAGTGGTTTCTTTTTGGAAGGCTACAGGTGTTACATCATCAAGGGTAGATGTTATTATCTCCCTGCACCTCCTGATCAACCAGGGACTACGGCACATAGTACTCCTATGCCCCCACCATCAAGAGGCATAGTGATGCCCAGCCACTCTCCAATTCAATGTCCTTGACTATGAGGATGCTGCTGCTTTCTCCATCCATGTTGACTCCGACAAGTCTGAGATAGAAGCTGTGACAACACCTTTTCTCAGGCCCACTCCCTCATCTCAAGTAAATGAGGAAGAAGATGAGGTCTGGTCCTTTGATAAGTTGGTTTACCATTTGTTACCCCCTGACTTGTGCCCCAAACCATCAGGCACACAGTCCTAGAAGATCCTTTCCAGTTTGGAAAAGATCTCTAGGGTACCACCTCAACCAGTCCTCTTTCTTCTCCCACATTCATGTATAATTGAGGAAATATCAGGGAGGTTTTCTCAAGGCCAAAATATTGTTTGACAACATAATCTGTTCTTCTCCCTATGTTGAGACCCATTTTCTCTTCTTCAAGCTATTGTGTACATTCCCTGATGTGACCTATCAAAACTCATCCTTTGGACGCTGATGTGGCCAAAGTCGGTATTTCTTCGGGATCCTGGGCACACATTCCCATCAAAACAATTGATGTCATGGAACAGAAAACCCGGTTGCCTATAACTACAGCCTCACATGCTGAGAGAGACCTCCCTGAATCCAGCCACATTACATGTGCTTGAGGCTGTTTCTAAAACATCCCGGCATGCAATATCTGTTGCAATGGCATTGTTAGCAAATTTTCTGCATATCACCATGCTGCTGCATTGAACTCATTGAACATCTTGCTTAATCACAGTAAAGACCTTCTGAATGCTGCTCTTCTAGAAGCCGAGACATTCTTTGAGGGCCTTATTCCTACCATGGCTTCTCAAGATTTACTCTATCACCAACATAAAACTTTTACCTCAATTACTGGTCCATTGCAACTGACCAAGAAACTAGGTCTGTTAATCGTCCTTCAGGGACCATCTGACAAATTCTTCAAGCAGGCCCAAACCCAATCCAATCCACAAAATCTTGCTAAACCACTTCCTCCCTCATCAGGTCCATGGTGCCTAGGTCACCACAGATCGAAGAGGAAGTTTTATAATCCACATTTCTTTTCTACTCAGGCAAGAAGGGGGGAGGCAGAACAGCTCTAGCTGATTACCCCCTCTTCTGCCATACATCCCCTTTCCAAACATTCCATTTGGTGCTTGCCTAGGCCTTCTCTCAGAGGCTTGGTCATGTATCACGGACGATGGTTGGGTCCTCTCCATTGTAAATGGGAGTTATTTACTCCAGTTTCATGAACAACCCCCACTAACAAGGACCCTCATTTTCTTTCCCTATTTCAATCTGGTGGAATTAAGGGAAGAGATACACACACTTTTGCAGTAAGGGGAAGTTGAGATGGTTTTAAACAATCAATTTCCTGCATTCTACTCTCAAATCTTCCAGGTTACCAAAACAGGAAATTGTTAATCATTATCAATCTCATCCCGCTCAACCAGTTTTTGCCAGAGGAAACCTTCAGGATGGAGACAACCTCCTTAATCTGGAACACTGTTCATCTGTCCAATTGGACAATTTCCATTGACATTCAGTTTGCCTATTTACATGCCCCCATTTTTTCTCCACGCTGCAAATATCTTCATTTTTGCCTAGACCAGAAAATGTTTCAATTTCGGGTTCTGCCATTCAGAATCTCTTCCACATCCAGAGTTTTCACCTGGGTTATGGGAGTAGTAGCTGCCTACCTTCAAATACAGGGAACATCAGTTCTCCAGTATTTTGATGACTCGCTTGTTCTGACAGTCCCTTTATCAGGATCTGTTCCGCTCTTGGTTCACCATAATTCAGTTTGTTTCATACCCAACCTCAAGAAGTCAGAACTCATTCCATCTCAGGACTCTGTTTACATGGGGATGAACTTCCTCTTGAACCAAAACATAGTACTGGTTTCCCTGGATCAAGTAGATCAAATCCTGGCTCTCCTAAAGATGCTACAAGCAATAAATATTTTTATCTGCTCGCCTTTATCTGTCCCTACTTGGAATTTTCATCTCTTTTGCAAAATTGGTTCCTTTAGGATGTCTTCACATACATCCTCTACAGTTCCTCCTTCTGGCAAGGTGGAAACCACAAACAGATTCTTTATCAACCCCAATCCCTCTAGGACCAGTTTTCACCACCATTTGCTCGAGACAGATTACTGAGGTGGGTTCCAAAGCATGCACCCAATCCCCATTCCTATCTGTTTGCAGATGCATCGGATTCAGGCTGGGAAGCTTATTTAGAGCTGGAGGGCATAATTCTCCATGGTTCCTGGACTCAGGCCGAATTGCTTTTCCACATCAGCAACCTAGAAATGAAAGCAGTATTTCTAGCATTGCAAGGGTGCGTCAACTTATAAGGGGCCAATGTGTCATGGTCTCCTCAGACAATACATCCGTCATAGCCTACCTGCGACATTAGGGAGGCACACATGCCCCTTTTCTTTGTATGGAGGTCTGGAACCTTTTTTGGGGGGCAGCCACAGAGAATGTCATAGAGTTCACCACATTCTCAGCAAGATGAACATATTAGCGGACAGCCTGTCCAGAACAGACCGAGCTGTCTCCACATAATGATCTCTTCACCATTTAGTAAGAGAGTCCCTATTTTCCCTTTGGGGAAAACGTCTAGTAGAACTGTTTGTTACCAAGCTCAACAACAAACTTCCCTTTTACATGTCTCCTGTTCCAGATCAGAAAGCATGGACGGTCAATGCATCCAGCTTCCAGTGGGATCGATTATTTGCATATGCCTTCCCACTGCTACCAAAAGTTCTGCAAAGAGTCAGAACTTCGACTGTTTGGATCATTCTCATTGCCCCATTGTGGCCCCAGCAACCATTGTTCAATGATCTCCTAGACCTCTTGATAGATTGGCCCTGGTCTCTACCGCACAGGAGGGATCTCCTGTCACATCACCATTTATCCCTTCTCCACACTAGCCCATTCTCCACCTTTATGTCGGGCTCATATCAAACAATCTCTCTGCCAGAACAAGTTTTTGGACAGAGTTACCAATTGCATCATTCAAGTCAGCAGAGCTTCTGCATTCAAAGTTTGTGATGCCAGTTGGAGAATCTTCTCTGATTTGTGCAGTAGGAAACACGTTGATCCTATCCGTCCTTCTGTAACTTCCATTGCTGATTTCCTTTTGTTCCTTTTGTTTAGACCAACAGATGTTCAGTTTCCACTATCAAAGGCTTTTGAGCTGCCATCACCAACACACTTAACTTCTTACAGGGCACAATCATTGGTTCAGATCCACATCTTACCAATCTTATAAAGAATTTTTGATCTTCAGAGACAGTTCTCTTGCTTCCTTGTGCCTGGATAGAATATTTCCTGTGTTCTTTGGTCATTAACCAAAACACCTTATGAACCATTAAGTGAAGTTTTTTTTTTGATCTCACACTCAAACTTGTGTTCCATCTCACCCTTGCCTCAGCGAGATGAAGTGAAATTCATGCCTTGTCCTTTGACTTTTGCTGTCTTAGGTTTAATAGGAACTATAACTCAATTTCCCTTCTCTGCCGACCTGGTTTTCTTGCAAAAAATCAGTTACCTTCAGTAGCCCCCTTACCAAACAAGATTTCCAATCTCAGTAAAATATGCATAGGAGATAATCAAAATAGACTTTTATGTCCCGTGTGTGCTATTCACTTCTATCTTAATGTCTCCAAAGCAAAAGAAAGGGAGGAAACGTCTCTTTCTCACTGTTAATGGCTCCGTAGACATGTCAGCTGCCACTGTCTCCCAATGGATTACCAAGAAAATCAAATGAGCATATGAGTCTCTCACCAATCAAGATCTCACCTGTTTGGAAATTAAAGCCCATGAGGTTTGAGCTGTTTCTACCTCATGGGCCTACTTTAATCATTCCTCTCTAGAGGATATTATGAAAGCAGCTTTTTGGTGCTCCAATAGTACCTTTTCCTCCTCAATCTGTACTCATTAGCACAACATAGAGCTAGCATTTTTTTTTTCTCTGGGTCCCATTGTTACGGCACAGCGTGTTACTCAGACATGAATATTCTGTAGAAGTGGACCTCTTCCTCTACAGTGAATACATTTAATTTCTCTGTTTTTGATCAGTTTGACATCAGCCTACCCACCTTACTGACAAATTCAGCTAAGCAATAGCTATTAAAATGTAGGGGTTTTTTTTAAGGGGGTGGGGATAAAACTAATATTACTTATGCCATACTTCACTATTGCCGAATACCCTCCTCCCATCCCACTATGATATCTTGAGTAATTGTCATCTGTGAATAGATGACATATAGTTACATCTACATTCTGCACATGGACTGTGGCAGAATGGTGTGCAAAAGGACAATTGGTCATACTGACTTTTTCTCCACTCAAGGTGGGTGTATTTACATCATACAGATGGTATATTTTCTTCATGAAAATAGATAGCTAAGCAATAGTGACAGTTAAGTATTGCATAATTAAAATTAGTTTTATCTGCCCCCCTTACCTTCCACCCAATAAAACTGCATTTTTCTATAACCCAGACAGTTATGGTGGGAGATATCCAGCTCTAGAAATCACCGTAGAACAAGTTTCATCTCCAGGTCATGTGATAGCACAAATTCCAGGAAAAGGTTTGGTTTGATGAATATAAATCATGAACAGACAGTTTGTTGTAAACGAGACAAAACCCATAACCTTCATTAAGATTAAAATCTCATACTGTTCATTTAAGATGTGGCTCAAAAGAAGGGAGGTAAAATATACAAGAAAAAGAGGAATCCATAAACTGGCTGAGAGCAAAGTTGGCTACATGGTTCTGGCACTGGACTCGTGAGTAGAAGGTGCAGGTTCAGTTCCCACCATTGGATCAGCCCACGTTTGGCTATCACTGTGTGTCCTTGGTTAAGCACCCTTTTACTTTCCTTAGCACTATGTAGCCATTAATGTGTTGCTGTGCCAAAAACACCAAAACCATTAGCTGGCTGAATGTGCAAGCTTATTATTGAAAATGACTACATGTGTATTATGAAATGTTGTACTTAGGTTATTCTCATATATTTTTCATCTCAATCAAATTTCATTTATAAATTCACTGAGGCTCCAGCATTAACAAAAATATCTAAACCAATTGCTATATACCTGAAAAAAGTATACAGTAATTGAAATGTTGTCTATTAATTAAAGGCAACCTAATTCCTGCTCTCTACTGTTTAGGCTTTTGGGTAACAGCTGAATATAGGTCAGTAGCAAGACATGTGACATACTTTGACTTGTTTGTCAAAGTTTCAATTGCAGTAACTTCCCTTTTATTATAACATGATTCATTTGGCAAGACACACATTTGTTTCTAAAAGATCTCATGAATATAGGAGAAACATCTTTTAATTCCCAAGAACATATTGAGAAAGCCAAACCAGTCTGACCCTGATGGCTATAGAACCCTCTGCTCTTGGATTACAAGTTATTAAAATATTTCATGTAATTTTTGGTACACCAAAAAATGATTATTAATTTCATTGTATGAAAATTTTATGTAAAATAAATTATCATTTGATGGTAATGGCCGTGTACAAAAGAAAGAGATCGTACCAGAACAAGTTCTATGGAACACGCGCTACTCGACAACCTAATGGTACGAACATAAAAAGTAAACATATATTTTCTAACTCAGTCTGTTCCCAACCCGAGAAAGTACTCAGAAAGATTTTTGCTGTTATTAATGAACAAGAGTGGTGGGGGAAATATGTCTCAGTGTGCAACCTCATTTGCATTTATAGCATATGTAGCTGTTGTTTAATTTTTACAAAATGATCAAGATGGTTTGAACATGTATTATTATGGGTATTATTTATTGGTAATTGATACACAAGAATATGAGTCCACATTGTCAAGAAATTAAGTGCAA
>QKMX01350091.1:18730-29458 GCA_003401595.1 Venustaconcha ellipsiformis
TTGTTTTATTTGTTTGTTTTGTCTGTGTTTTGTATATGCCACTGAAAAAGACTCATTGAGTCGAAAGCGCTCAGGCTTGTTAAATACTAGTATGTGTGTATATATGTGTGTATATATATGTGTGTGTGTGTGTGCTTTCATATGTACCTTCTTTGCCAGAACTGTTGCTTATTCAAATGGTTCATCTATACCAGAGATTTATTCTTATCATTTTTTTTATTTTCGAGGTTTAAGTTTTTTTTTTATAAATATTACTTTTTATTAGTAGGCAGTTTAAAAAAAAAACAACTGAATTTCCCACCATTTTTTTCTGACAGTTCCTCGATATGATACTAGACACAACATTGAGGAGATAGAGAGAACAAGTTTTTATTCTGGTAAACAATATAAGCATGAAAGATTGTTCTTTTGTAGCTTTCATATTCATAGAGTCTTTCATATCATGAGCCACCTTTACTCCTGTAATATTTTATGAATTTGTAGTAAAAGTAGAGAATTTTTAATGTAATTAGCATCTGTGAAACATCATCAATTTTTGTAAAGCCTGTTATAAAAGTGAGACAAACAGTCCCAATATCAATGGAAGTAGTGTCAATTTTTTATACATATATTTCCTACACTCCTTCTCATCATCCTGGGCATGACTCTATGAATCTTAGTAAGTTAATGCAACTGCATGCTCACAGTCATAGAAAACATGTGTTAATGTTTTGCTCAAAGTTTCATCTGTTTATATTTCCTGAACCCCACAATGGATTTTCTTCATACTTTGGTTGAATCATATGTGAAGCTAAGATAGCTCATTTGCCATTGTGCATGCTTGCCCCATTGATCTTGGGGTCAGGTTCACAGTCATAGAAAATTCGTGTGTGTGTTTTGGTTTAAGTTTTTTCATTGGCTTATATTTCCTAAACCTCATGAAGGAGGTTCTTTGCAGTTTCATCTGTAACATGGTCTCTCATCTTTTGATCTTTGTGCTAAGATCATAGATACACAAAATTTGCATAGATTGGGTAGAATTTTTTTCATTTTCTTGTATTTCCAAACCACTTAATGGGTTTTGTTAATTCATTGGATGAATCATTCTGTATCTAAGATGATTCATTATGTGATGTGATTGCTCTACTTTTTGTTGTCTTGGTTACCCATTTTAAACTTGCCATGGCCTCTGCCTTATATCCTGGGGTTGTGCAGCAGTTCCTAGTTATTCAGAATATTAAATGTGGATCATTTCACGAGAATCTTTTGTCAAACCAAAAAAGTGGAAATGGCTCATGCAGAGAATAAAATATTAAATTTGCCTGAACATCCATCTGCATATTTCACTTTCAATTAGGTCCCCAAGTGGCTGAGTGGTCTAATGTGCTCACTGTTCCAGATCACTACCATCTCACCTCTGTGTGGGTTCAAAGTCTCAGACTCAGCTAACATTGGTATATGAGAAAGCTTGCCAGTAGCTTCTTGTGGGTTAGTGTTTCTTCCTAAGGTTTTCCAGGATTCTTCCTCTATAGTTATACTGGCCACTTTGTAGACCCTCTCTTGTGCTGAAAAATGGCATTAAACCAAAGAACAACATGTTCATTTTAATTATTATTGCATTTCAACTATATTAATTAATATTTGTGAGACTGGCTAAGATTATCAGCATTCTGCATTATCATTTAGCTGAGTTATAGTCTGTTTTTTTAGATCCACAAGCACTTTTTCTGAAGCACAATGGCTCATGTAATTTGGTATTTAGCTTGATAGTGATTCATACATAGCAAAGTTATTATCAGCCTTCTGCATCTACATTTACAGAGTTATAACTCCAGATTACAGATCCACTCACATTCATTTCCATTACAATAAATCCCTTGATTATTATTGCATTTCAGCCAGATTTTGTATGCTGCTTGCTATACATGATACTTTGGCTACATTAATTTGTCAGTACTCTTATTTCATTGTTTTTATTGGAATTAAGGCCTCAGACCTGCTTTCACACAATAACTATTTTAAGTAGGACTCTGTTCAGCAAAATTGTCAGAACCCTAACATAATTGTATGGTCTGTGTGCCCTCATTTATAGAAGTTACGCCTCCCAATTGCCTATCCCCTAACTTTTATTTCCACGGCTTAACTTTCACAAAGAGCGTTAACTTATATTTGGAATGCAGGTTTAAATTGACTACTCTAAACAGTTTGATTTTCATTACTCCATGACATCATTTGCAGGAGTTATGGCCCCTGATGGCCTGTCTGCCTGACTTAGTGTAATTTTTCCCAGGTTTGTTACATGTCAACCAAATTTAAACTGCAGCATTATATTGACAAGTCCTTAAAAAGAGTTCATTTTTCTGCTGCAACATTTACAGGTGTATGATCCTCCGGTCATCTGTCCTCTTCACATTGGTTTTTTCAGCACAACATTTATTTGATTTGAGCCAGAGTTAGTATGGGGCTTAATTTTGATGAAATCTTATCATAACTAGTTTTGTTTCAAGTGTTTGATGACAATATTTACATAAGTTATGCCACCTGATTGTCTGTGCTCCTGACATTTGGTATCTACAGCAAAACTTTAACAAAGTTTGTTGGTTTTTAACCAAATTAATATTGAGGTCTGTATTCATGAGACATTGAATGAGGTTGATTAATGGCATTCCACAACATCATTTGCAATAGTTATGCCCTCTGATTTGTTTCTGCAGCATTTCTTTACCAAGGATTGTTGGATTTCAGCCAGATTCGGCATGCAGCTTTTTGCAGATGAGACCATGAATGGTGTGGTTTCCAGCATCCATATTTTCATTTAGAAGAGTTATTGCCTCATTGGTCAGATTTGGTATGCAGCTTGTTATTTATCAGACCCAGGCTGAGTTCATTTGTCAGCTTTAAATATCAGCAGAGTTACAGCCCCTGATTTTAAGACCAACCAGTTTCAGCACATGAATGCTCTTGTTGAATATTTAACAAAGTTGGTAGACAAGCTTAAAATTATTGATACTTAGCTGAGTTTGATTGTCAGTGTTGCTTTTTAATACATGCTAGCTTGCAGCCTCATTTTTAGTTTGTTTATGGCCTCACCAGCTTTTCTTTCTGTTTATTAACACCCTTAGTTTGCAGCTTGATGTTGATAACACTTTGGCATAGTTCTATTTGATCCTAATCATATATTTAGCAGAGTTTGTTTGATCCCAGATTGATTGACCTATCCACTTTTGTTTCCTCACAAATAGTTCCAAATATCATTAATGAATTTCATTAGTTTATATGCAACCCAGTATTAATGTAACTTAATAACCTTCTTCAACAAGGTTACCTGCATTTAGTCCTGTATTATTTTTTTTTGACAGTTTAATACTTCAGGAATTTTTATGCACATCATTGAAGTGAAATGTCTTAGTAGAATATAGAAACTTACTTAACAGTTACCAAAATTTACATAAAAAAAAACAAACATCCAGATAGAAAAACGTGTTAACTCGTCATCCTTTAGTATGGGAGTTAATGATATCATTTTTATTCCATTTCTAATTTTATTTTTGTGGTAAGGAAGGACACATGGCATGAATTTGAAAATGAACCATTAACTTGCAGTTGTTAAAATGCTTTTAATGATAGCAGGATGAGGCTATGAAGAAAGTGATTTACTGGCTTTAATAGTTTTGGGTTTAATGTAGTTTGTTTTGTGCACCATAACAATACAACAATTTCAATTCTGATTGACAGCTTACAGAGGGTGGACTATGTGGTTGGTCAGTTTGTATAAGTTTGGCTTGGAAACAGCTGTTCATGCTTAAAAACATTTGTTTGGATTAGCCAGATCAAGAGATAGTCAGCTTTTGTGAGTTTTGTGTTGAATAGAAAATCCAAAGAAATCATATAGGACTACTTTTTGTGACCCTTGAACCAAAACTTTGCCTGCCTTTGTATACAAGTTTTAAATATTGAATGAGCCCTGACCCTGATGAAAAGGGATGTAACTCCTTCTGTCAAATACATTTTTCATCAGAGATAGCTTTCATTGACAGGCAGATAGATGATGTTGAACAATTATCATCACATTGTCAATACCTCTCAGCCTGGCACAAAAGTTGACGTCCATTTCAGTTTTGATAATACAGATGCTTTTCCCATCATCCAACAACTAAATTGCTTCAACCCTCTGTCTATTGAGGGAATTTACTGCCATAATTCTATGCATGTATATTCTGTTAGTACATGCTGTATATCCTTTACTGAATTATTCTATTTTTCCATTTTCAGTGTGTTTAAGATCTACATTCAAGATTGCATCTTTTCATCTGGCAGTATTTCTTTCTAAATTTGATGTATATCATTTAGAATGCTGCCATTTCATATCTTCGAAATCCATATGTATTTTTCAGTATTATACACATCGACATTCTAAATTGCATTATACCATTTCTCAGCATTGCATTCTGACAATTGACTTGATTACTTATTAATCACCATAATGGTAAAACTATATAGCATTGTAGAAGTTACAGTGTAGCACAGTGAAAGTTACAACAAAGATTTTAGCATTGTGCCACAGTGAAAGTTATAGCTAAGATGTTAGCATAATGAAGTTGGAATACTGTAATCAACAACATCTGGTGTTATAATTGCTTATTATGGTAATATCCCATTATGACAATACATGGAGCTGTTAGATAGTTCCCAACACATTTCAGCATGATATACATTGCTGCCAGCATATCTGTTAGAGGAAGAACCATAAAACCATGGGAAATGATTGGCAAGCTTTTTCACATAACCCACATTGGCCAGGCCCAAAACTTGAACCCATACAAAGGTGGGATGTCTGTGAATATATAAAGGTGAGCACCATATGCCACTTGGCCAACAGAGAGAGAAAGAGAGATTATGCTGGAACTGCTGATGAAAGGTGAAGGTAAAGAAGAATTCATTTAAAAAGATAAAAAATACTCTAAAAGAAGGAAGCATTTATATTGTTATATTATTCAACAAATACTTCATTCATGTCGAGACACAGCAGGTTGGATCAGTAGTTTAGTCATTTTTGATTAGAATGTGCCTTGTACATGATAGGCATCCCAATTTTCATTCAGTTATCACTACACCACTATTGTTATAATGGGACTTGAATCAGTTTCATCTAGCAACATTAACTGTACTACATAATAACTTTCAGTAAGTGAATGTTTTACCTGTATAATTAACATTGTGATATAAATGCAAAAGAGAAAATTTAGAGTTGGATTGACGCAATTAAGAATGTTAATGTATTTAATATTAATAGTGACATGTCATGTAGAACGTTTACCCTAAACACACAGAAAATGCAAAATAAAATAATACAGATTAAAACATACAGCAGAGAACTAATGGAAAATGCAAATAGAATAATGCAGGATGAAAGATGTAGCATATGTAATAATATGACACTTGCATAGGATTACAATATACATGCATATAATTATGGTGTAATCCTCCTCCATGCCTCTTCTATTCATAAAAACTGCCTCTCTGCAATTGACATATTGACATCTTTAAGTTAAACTGTCAACATGGCTGGAGTACAGTACAAGCATGATAGGAACTGGTTGCGCATCAATTCACATGATATTCCTTTTTTCATAAAATTGTTTTCCTCATGAATCAATAAAAAAAGTTTGCATAGACTAAACAGTTACAGTACATACATGCCAGTGACAATTTTTGGCTGTTTTGTTAGGAAGCACCTGGCAGCTTACTGCAGAAAGCAGGTGACCAGTACAGACAGGTTATTGATATATAAAATTGAATGGAGGATTAGAATGACCATTGTGAACAGGTGACTGCTGAGCAAAGGTAGCCATTAGGCCAGGTTTGACCATATTAAAAATGATATAGTCTTTCTCTTTGTTTTTCTCCAGCTAAAATCCATTGTAAATCAAAAATATTTAACTCCAATAAAAGTGTTAAATTATTGTCCTACCATCAATATGAGATTGTGATGATGTACATTGCCCTGCTGTAATTTTGTAGCAATATGGCTAAGCTTGTTACCACTTTAGAGACTAAATTCCAATTGAATTTTGCTCAACCTTGGTAAATAAGCTTATGTTATAATTATAATAGACTTTTTCTTTAATGATTGAGATTTGCACACATTGCAGAGATACCTGGCATTTGATTAACCAAATTTGTTGTCTTTCTTAATCTCATTGATTATTTATAAAACTTGGTAAATAGGTTCATATCAAGATTTTGGATGGCATGGATTATGAGCAACAGACTCTGCATATCAATTACAGCCTTAGCATTAAAAGTTAGGCTACAGTAAAATGGGTAAAATCATCATGATACAGTGTGAGGGAGATTTACATTCATTTGTTGTATTCTTACAGTAGTTCATAAGGCTGCTTAGTGAAATGATCAAATGTGATGTAAATGAGGTAAATGATTTCAGCCCCAATTCAGCTTCTTGATTAGAAACTTTTCCCGACTCCCATGAAATGAAAAGGAAGGCAATATCTGAAATATGTTATATGTATAAAATTATAGTCACAGTTTCCCATCAGGAAAGAAAGTTCACTCTCTGAAACAACATTGTATTTCAGTAAGAAAAATAGTGCTGAATGTTTTATAGTAATGCATGCAAAAAAATTTATGCAGTATTTTTCATCAAGACACCAATGAAGTGTAACAAGGGAGATAACCCAATTAAAAACTTTAAAATTTGAACAGCAGACTAATTTGAACAAAATATTTCTACCATTTAAAACAGTTAAACAAGTATTTTGTGCTGTTTGAATATTCACAATGTTTACCAGATACATATTTTGTTGTTTTTTTTTCTTCAGTTCCTTGAGATGGTATTGGACACGACCCTTGTCAGCACACAATGACAAAAGAAGACCTTGCGTTTGTTTTTCCATTCATTTCTTTAAGCGACTCATCTTTCTCATATTTATTTTTTATCGGTTATATAGTTTCATTAGACCCATTTCAGAATTATCCCTTGCATATATTGTTAAGCCTTCATAGTTATAAATTTACCTATGTAGAGGACAATCTGGCAGCTGGTCTGATATAAGTACATAAATGTAAAGAATTGCCATTTTCAGCAATCCGCGCTGAGACAAACATTAGCAGAAAAATGACTAATACAGACAAGAAATCCTGTAATCTACACCCTCTGTGGATATATGTTCTGTATTATATATCATTTTTGATTTTTAACAAAATTTATTTATATTTTAATAAACATAGATAATCAGTAAAAATATATATTATCAAGTGGCCTCCAATATGTCTGCTCAGGATATCATTTGAAATGGGTCTGTTTAGTCCAAAACAATTCCAGGTAGATGACCTTTACTTGGTCTAAATTAGCAATTTTAATGTTAACTAATCATCCATATAGTTTCTCCAATGTAATTAGCAAAAATTTAGATTATTCTCTGTTTGAAATTTATACAGAGTTTTTTAATTTCATCATCATACATGAAAAGGGCTGTGCATCTCGATGTAATCTCTGAAAGTAATCATCTCATTCCACTGTCTTATCCATCAGTCCATGTGTCCATAGGTCTGTCAATCTTTCTAAACTATACACGCGTGTGGAAAACATCTGGTAGGCCAAACTGTCCATACCACATAAATGTCCTTTTGTCTTTTTCAGATCCATTTTCCAGAGAGTTATTTGCTCTATTTTCCATCAGTTTTAAATCTTATCTACAGCAGATCCTTGTAATCCACATAGCCCATTATCCATTGAACATATTTTGATACAATTTGCTATGAACATTGCTTTGTAGACTTAAATGTGCCTTATATGGCTGTTATCTCATTTACTCAATTTCAGAGAGTTATGCCCCCTATGAAGTAAATTCTTGTCTTCACATCCAGACTTTGAATATTGATTCCAGTCATCAAAAACTTGAGAACCATTCAACATAGTTTGATGGAATTTGGTAAGGACATTGTCTTTTAGACCTGGCTGTTTCTTTCATGGATTTGTCTCATTTACACCATATTGGACAAACTTGTATGGTCCTTGTTAATCAACTTCATATCATTTCATGTGATATTGATTGCAAACAGCAAACTCAAGAACCATTCAATATATTATGATGCAATTTGATATGAACATTGTTTCACTGACCTAAACTTGTCTTTTTGGGGTTGGTCTTGTCCAATATAATTTTGACAGAGTTACGGCCCTTGTATTAATGAATCGTAAAAGGAGATGGATTACATCAACATTTAAAAGAGTAATGGTCTCTAAGTGCATATCTTGCTCCTAAAGTAGGTTTCCAAAATCAAGTTCACCTGTTTAAGGCCCAAAGGAGCAAATTATAGTGATGCAACTATCATATACAGTTCCAGCTTTCATTCCATTCATTCATGTATAGTAATTAAATTTATAATTTGAATCACTGGAAATCTTTGTGACAAGATATAAGTTAGATAAAGAATAAGAATTAAATATTGTCACTGACATTCTGTTAAGCATAATAATACCACCTCCTATTTATCTATAATAAAAATATGGTTCATTTTGAAAAGTAAATTTTAGTTTTGTATATAAATTGATTAAACTGCTTCCCATACAGTACTCAAAATGCCCAAGCCATATGTTAAAATCTTTTAACTGTTTGAAGGAACACTGCTCTTGTTTTGGCCACATTTTATAAGTAATTCACAAACAGTAACTGATGGTATAGAAACTCTAAACATTAATCACTGTTATGGGTTTTTTTCACAAAATATTTAGTGCAGAATGTCCTATAATAACAAATAAGATTGATCTGAGATGTAATGGTCTGTGTAAGCACTGGCATTATTTATGACATGATCTGGGAAGCAATTTGATGAAATGATTTCTCACAATTGTATGTATAGTATCCATTGAAAAATATGTCAATACCACATATAATGTATTGATCTACATGTAGCATTCTCTCAGCTGTTGATATAGCAGATCAAGATCTGCCATCCAGTACAGCATGGCTAGATCAGGATTTTTATTGTCTGCAAGAAATCACAAGCGTAACAGTTTAGACCCCAGTCTGGTTCATAATTTGATGACAACAGGGTCTGTTCTAGGATGCATTTTTGTGGAATTCTTTCTCATTTCCATAACACACAAAAATTTCATTAAAATGCACATTTCACATACAGTATTTGCAAGACATACTTTTTCAGTTAATCCTCTCAAGATTTAGAAGAAATATCCACTGTTTTGAAGAGAAGAGTGAGGAAAATCTCCACTTAGGCACCAAATTCCAGAATAGACTCTGGGCAAGTGTGTGATTTTCCTTCATATCTAGAATAGACCCTGGACAGGTGTGTAATTTACATTCATTTCCTGAATAGACCCAGGGCAGGTGTGTAATTTTCATTCAGTTCCAGAACAGACTCTGGGCAGGTGTGTGAATTTCATTCACATCCAGAATAGACCCTGGACAGGTGTGTAATTTACATTCAGTTCCAGAATAGACTCTGGGCGGGTGTGTGATTTTCATTCACATCCAGAATAGACCCTTGGCAGGTGTGTAATTTACTTTTCAGAATAGACCCTGGGCAGTTGTGTAATTTACATTCAGATGGGTGAATAGTATATGAAGCTCATGCAAATTACTTGTAAATTTTAATGTGTAAATATTCATCTTCATTTGTCCATCCATTAATAGCAATGCATCCGAGTGTTTGTCAATTTAATTGCACCAGAATTATTTTTGTGCCTTTTTTATAACATTACCCAATATCTCATTAAAACACTATAGGAACAATAATTGATCCATACAACCACATTTTGTGTCACATAAGAAATAAACATTTCAAATATTTTTCTCTTGAGTTGCACTATTTTAATGCTATAAGATATGTGTTATTATTGAAAGGTTTATATTGTAGCAACATAGATTTTTTTTTCAAGTTAACCATTTTTAAAAACGGTTCTTTTTTAATCCAGCATAAAAGTGTAATTAAAACCTGTTAAATACACTCTGGCTACAATGAATGAAGAGTACTGCATGCATGTACAAAATTTCTTTGAAAAGCTTGAGGATATTTTTTAATAGAAGAAAACACAGATTTAAAAGTCAATGTATTTAAGATTTTTGTGGGAATAAACGAATGACACGGAACTGGTTCATTTTATCTGAATGATCAATACATTAGTATGTTTATACATGCAAATTTGCTAAAAGAAAAAAAGAAAGACTTTTATTGAAGTTGTGCTCAGTTCTGTATGATTGAAAATCATTGGTTTTCATCAAAAGATAGTAATGACATGAAAGCCTCAGAGCTACTCGTGGTTCTTAGAAAAAAATTACTGTTCCTAAAATAATTGTTCTCCTTTTTTTCCTACATGTATGTAAACTATTAGAACCTTTTTCTTTCTCATTCTGAATCCAATGAAAATAAGTAGAACCCACACATAATGCTGTAAAATTTGAAGCCAGCTTCTGTACTTAAATTGCACTGTATTTATGTGATATTTTCATACACAAAATAAAGAATTAAATCTAAAACAAAAAATATAAAGTTTAATTATTACTTGTACTTCCAAATAGTTGAACTATTTTTAGCTTTGCTAGTTGTAGATCAATAGAGTTTATGGGATGGCATGTTGACCATGCACTAACACTGTTTTTTTGTCACTACTTCTCTGAAACTACTTTAATGATTGCCATGATATTCATCTAGAGGTCTAGTTGGTCCCAGGGCCCCGAGTGGTCTAAAACGCTGTCCATTATGGATCAC
>QKMX01350165.1:50287-70840 GCA_003401595.1 Venustaconcha ellipsiformis
CACATATCCACATTTGCCGAATCTTAGATTCGAACCCACGAGGATATCCATTGAATGGTCATACTTAAATGTTTGGTAATTTTCCATAGAAGAAAAACCATTTACATGGAAATTTTCTGTTACCAAACATTTTAATATCATTAAAAAGACAAATTAAAGTATAAAAAATTTGGAAACTATGCTTCCAAATTAGCAGGTTTTTGTTTTTATTGTCATATATTTATGTTTCGAGATTAAGTTTGAACTGCTAATAACTTGCACAAAACTAAAAATTATGATGATTCAATGAAGATTATTAAAAATTAGTTCTCAACTGTCTAAAACAATATATCAAACATTGTCATTTATGCTTGGAAAGATACAATGTTTGTGTCAAAGAGCAAAGTGAGCTTATGTTTTGGCTCTGCATCCATTCTACATTGTCCAATTTTCATCCATCAACAATTTTTTTTTTCTCAACTTGTTAAGAACCCAGAATTCTGGCAATAAGGGTTTTGAAATATGTATAAATAATACCAACCTGCCAGCATATGGCCACTGTTACTAAAAATACAAAATCTTTTTGACAACATAATGACAAACTGCTCAATAGAATTTGACCAACTTTTACATCAAGCATCCAGATGTAAAGAGATTTGTGCAAATAATACCAAGCCACCATCTAATACGACTACTGTTACTGATATCTAAAAGTCTTTAAATGTCTCAAAAACTGCTAAACAGAATTTTACTAATTTTGACAGAATGCATCCATGCATGAAGGATTTTAAGACTTTGTTCAGATAATGAATGCCGATCCACCATCAAATATTGGATTATTGCTAAACAAATAGTTTATTAAGATAAGGCTGATCTGCCTTTGTTAAAAATAGAAATCATTTTCAGCAGAGATGCCAAGCATTTAAAAATTTTCTTCAATTATGAAGACATTCTAGTGAAAATTCAACATTATGATTTATATTTTTGAAATCCTTGATGAACTTTTGAACACAAGTTTGGACTAGAGAATAAAAGATAAATATTTTAGCACAAATATGATTATGTAATGTGATAGAATTTAGCTTTTCAGTGTAAATAATGGAATATAAATAACAAGAAACCAGTCATATAGATGGAAAATAGTGTAAAATGCCTAAATGTTTACTATTGTTTTGGCAAAAAATGTTGAAAGAATTCAGTGTTCTGCATTTGGATGCATGTGCACAATTTAATCTCATTAGACCTTACTGGCTGTGTACTGGTATGTATAGAATATGATTATGGACAGTGGGCAATTTTTAGATTGCCCCCTCCCCAGCCCATCTGCTGATAGGGCTGTGAAGGTTTCCAATGATGTCATTATTTAAAGATGCATATATTTATAACTTATTGTCCTCTTGCAATTTTTGTTTGGGTTATTGTGTTTTTTTAATGCTGCTGAATGTAGTGTAAGACAGAATCTTGTCAACACAACTTGTCAGTCATTTTTGGATGGTTTTTTGGTACATATATCTGCAGATGTACATTTTGCCAAGTAACTGTCTTGCATCAGGATGCATTGTAAGACAGAATCTTATGAAGGCAACTTGCCTTACAGTTTTTCATGAATTGCTCAGAATTTTACCAAATATCTTGGAGCATGTTAATACATATTTCTGCTCCTGTCAGTTTTGTACGCCCCTTTAGACTTATATAGTACAAGTCACATGGGTCATGTATGCGCATTTACTCATTTTAAATTAAATATAAATTGTTATTGTAAAATTGAACACAAATTTTCTTTAACCAAAGTCTATTCAATCTTGATATTTGAATGCTTTGTATCTTTAGGAAAAACTTCCAAATGAAAATTATCAATTTTTTACTTTTACCATGGTGGCCATGAACTAAACTTGGTTCAAAATAAGAGTGCCTCAAGTGGAATCATCACAATTTATGGTAGTACAAATTCGTTTATCAATAAGATTACCTTTCATTGTGACATCACATTGCATGATAATCAATCCGTATTGTACTGGATCACACATTTAGGTTTATTTCATCCAAAAATGTCTGTATACTTTAACATTAATTTTGCCATATGCACCTCTTGGGGAATAATAACCTTCCAAAAGAATATGGCTGTATACAAATCCAAATGAAGTAAATACTTGTCACTTCAAGGTATGTAGAATCAGATTCTAAAAAATGACACCCTTTACTGAAATAGTGTTCAATGACCTGTGTGACTATAGCTGGCTGCAGAAGAACAATTTTTTCAGTCCACATGTTTCAAATTTCCATATTTAAGCCTTTGTCAAATGTACATGATGTAAGGAACATGTACATTCCTCAAAAGCTAAAAATACACTAGAAAGCAACATTTTCAAGCTCCATAAATTTTTTAATTTTAATTCATTTACATAAAAGGGGTGAGTTACTGATGAGACCCAATGAGAGGTAGACATTTTTTGTATTAAAAAGCATTTTTAAAAAATGCATGTTTCAGATATTTTTTTTTCTTATAATGTATTAAGACATATGCCTTTTCTGCATCAGTTGCATTAATTCTAAATTAGATTTAGTATCTTGCTTTGGAAGTGTGATATTCTTGAGAGAAAATGGTTCACACCAAAGTGATGATTGCAGTTTTAAGCTATTTTAGTCAGAATACAAGAAATATTGCAATTACATAGATGTTTATGGATAATTTCAATGTTTTTATCTCATTATTGACTAAAATGGTTGTAAGTATATATGACCCAGCAATTGGTTGAAACTTGATAGGTCATGCTAGCATTCCCTACTTTTTGTTGACAAAAGTCCAGGAGCATATAAAATTATTTTGATATCAGACATAAGAATGTGAATTTAAAATAACTTAGAGTCAATTCTACAGGTAAATTTATGCTAAAACACTAAGCATGTATTAGAGATCAAACAGCTCATGTACATCTAGCAAATACAGGCAAGCCAAAGGTAAAATACAAGCAAGTTTGAGTGCTTAATGCTAAAAATATTCTATTGCCAGGCATCAGAATGAGTACCCCTTGTTCTGTACTTAGACTTTTGGCATTGGCACCTAGATATAGGGTCCACTTGTCTTTTTTTGTGCCTCTAAAGCCTCCCCTTTGGATGCCAAAGTGTTTAAGGTGGTATTTCAACTGGGACCTGGGCCCACGTTCCAGTGAAACCCATGAAGATGTTGGAGCTAGTCCCACACATTGCTCACTGTTGCCTCACATAAAGCTGGAGGGCTTGATTTTTCAGGATTTCTTGTCCAAGAGTAAAGTGATTCCTGACATAAACATCTTGGAAGTGCAGGCAGGGTGTGTCATCCTGGTAGTGGGTCATAGCATTATGGTAACTTAAAAATAAAGTGTGTGTGAGGGGAGCATGCATGTAGTCCTTATGGAATCGTTTTTGGGGGGGAAGCATGCATGTAGTCCTTATGGAATCATCTCTGGGGGGGGAAGCATGCATGTAGTCCTTATGGAATCGTCTCTGGGGGGGAAGCATGCATGTAGTCCTTATGGAATCGTCTCTGGGGGGGGGAAGCATGCATGTGGTCCTTATGGAATGGTCTCTGTCAGTTAGTAGCAGGGTCACTTTTCAAGCTACAATGAAGACTCTTGGTAGACTTGTTTGCGTTGAGACTGAACAGCACCTTCTGCT
Organism: Venustaconcha ellipsiformis; assembly: GCA_003401595.1. Lineage (NCBI taxonomy): Eukaryota > Metazoa > Mollusca > Bivalvia > Unionida > Unionidae > Venustaconcha > Venustaconcha ellipsiformis. The sequence continues at coordinate 53,921 of QKMX01350165.1, forward strand.
TTAAGTCTTGCCACTTCCAAATTGTAGGGCCTGGGCAGTGGATTCTTTCATAATAGTGTTATTGTCTGTTCACGTACACCTTCCCACCTTTTAGGTTGATTCCACAGGTCCATACACCAAGTCAGGATCTCTACTAATTGGCTGATTCTGGTAGCCTATCTGTGATTTCAATGTTCTTGATTCACTGATTTGCTTGACTTGTTTTAAGATAAGCTCAGTAGATTACCACTAAGGAGGCACCTACTCTCACAGCACGGGTTTCTACCATACAACAATCAATAAATTCACCACCTTAACACATGACTCATCTCAATCAATCAATCCACCAGAAGCAGTGTTTGAGCAAGATTTCTATATGCATCATCATTCCTTAAAGACTGTCTACTTCTGATGTCTTCCATGCAGAGCGGAGAATTTTCTGTGATCAGTGCAGTAGGAAATGTGTTTATCTTAGCTGTCTTTCTTTGAGCTCAGTTGCAGATTTTCCTTTTTTCTTTTCCCTATTTGTGGACTATAAAGCAATCCTTTCTAACACTGAAGTTCAATGAGGGCTCTGCTGTTGAATTGGAGTCTATGATCTTACCAGGTATTTTGAGCTTCAAAGACTGCTTCTCACTCATATATGCCTAGATGAAGTATCTCATGCATTAATGCCTAACCTTGGGTTTTGGCTAAGAATCAGCTATCTTCAGTAGGTACATTTTATATTCAAATCCAGAGTCTCAGTTATATCTGTTCTGGGGATGACCAAGATTAACTCATTTGCCCTACTTCAGCCTTACAGTTGTATTTGGCTTCAGAAGGGAGAAGGAAAGGTTGCTAGTATCTCCTTTCAGTGATATTTTATGCATCCATTATTTCTGGGTTGACTGTCTTCACTATCAAGAAAACTTTACAATCCCTCACTTAGATATACATTTCTTTTGTGGATGATGTTAAGAGAGCCATGTTTTGGTGGTCTCACAATACATTTTTGTTTTATCATTCCATCTTTGACTCACCAGAGCAAAGGTATTTTTTCATTGTTGTCTGATAGTAATGGCTCAGAAAGTAGCCTACCTTGAGCCAGTTTACAATAAAGATAACTTATAGAATAAGGTTTAGCAAAATAGATTTATAACTCTTTGTGGAAGCCTTCTGCTTAGCTGGTAATTTTAACAATGTGATAGTAGAAAGTAATATATTACTGCTTTTAAAATGTAGTTTTATGTTGGCGATAAAACCACTACTGTAAATACTTTCTCCACCCACCTTACTCTGATGTCCAGCACATTCAGGTCCAAGTGAAAAAGAGGTATACAGGAATCAGACTGGGTTCCATTTTTGCAGTGCTAGAACAATCCAATGCACCAAAACTAATTGGAGGAGGTTAATTTTGTAGCCTAGATGGCGACTTTAATCTCACATAAAGGAAAGCAATGGAATAATAACAGGTATCATGTAAATAAAATTAATTTTAGACCAGTACAAAAAAAACAACTTTGACCTCACACTGAGTTGCTCAGTATCATTCCTCAAGCATCACCAATAAACCCAGTATCCAGATTAAACGCTCCGACCCACCCACCCACTCCACGTTCAGATTCTCCAAAATAGCTACTGTTACAGAACTGTGTAATACATGGGACACAATTGAAGTGCAAATACAGTAATATATGTTGCACATGGATGCCGGGCCCTGTGTGGTCCATTTGTCTAAAGCACTGCCATCTCACCTCTGTCCACGTCAGTACGAGTCTTGAGCATTGTCTAAAGCGAGTATGTGGGAAAGCTTGCCAGTAGCTTCCTGTTACTCACTGGTTCTTCCTGAGGTTTTCCCAGCTCCTTCTGCCATGTATATCATGTGCTGAAAAATAGCATTAAGCCCACTATAACAACATCACATGAATTGACTTCATTCCACATTGAATTCCTTCATAAGAATGTGTGTGATTATTATTCTGATAGCTGCATCTTGAATGTCTAATTCTGTCTGACATATAATTGAATTCACCTCATCAGTTCAGTCATAAAATGTCTGACATTGAAACAATACTACCACCTCTGTGAGCAAAAATAAAACACCTGTCAAAATCATTCACTTACACCATGTTTAGTCTGAGTGTTCAACAGTGAGCATGCAGTGGTAATATTTGATGTGTTAAGAGCCCACCAAAATATCAAGATGAGAACTAAAATGAAAGACAGCATTATCGCTAATTTGTTTATGCCTGCCTCATGTCAATCATTAGACTTGACAATAAATAAAGAGTACAAAGAAGAATTATAACCATACTTCCACAGCTGGTATGCTAAACAGATTTTGGAGGTCATCATGAAAAGGAAGACGTTAGACGTTACTGGTGATGATCACTGCACTGTAGTAGTGAACCTTGCCACCTCATATTCAAGCCACATTGCACTGAATGGATAATTGCAGCTCACGCAGCAAGGGGTGAAAGATTAGACCCAATTATCATTGGTCATGAGAAAGCTGGACTTGTTAATTTTGCAGTATGGGGATTATTTACCTGACAGGCATTTTGATGTACCATGAGATTTGATTGACATGATGCTGATACTATGGCATTTTTGAGGCTTGTGGTTCTTTTCGATTAAAAATACATGGATAAAATGAAATGTAATTTCAGAAGGATTTAATTTTTCAAAAGTCGTACTCAAGTAATGGATCAATTTGAATAGGGTTTAAACTTTATTTTCATATGCTTGTATCTTTTATAATTCTTTCTTTCCTTTATATTACACAGTTGTTTACCAGATTTGATTTTCAATCCATTGTAACACCTAATATACCTATGTACTTTAAATTCTTAACCCCTGCAACATAAATGAGTAGAATGCTGGAATTTGATAAACATTTCAAAGACATAATTACGACAAAAGGAACTTTTCAGTATTATCAGATGGTGCTGATGTGCTATCAAGTATTTACAAAGAGACACACACAAAAATAGATAAACCTAGAAACACTTGTTCAAGTAATTAACAGTATTGTTGGAAATTTATATAAAAGCATTCTACTGACATTGATTTTTTTGGTCAGCTGTTCTTGCAGTTGGCATAAGCAGGTGAGTGATTTTGGATTTACTCTAACCTTGTTTTTTTTCTCGTCCAGCTACAACCCAAAGGAATTTTACGACAGTAACCCTGAATTGCGTCAGTGTCTTGACCAGATCAACAGTGGGTACTTCTCCCCAGAGGATCCAGGGATGTTCCGAGATATCTACAACTCCTTGCTTTACACTGATAGGTACCACTATTGTGTTCTTTATTAGTCAAATGTTTTTGGCATACCATACACTAAAATTAGAAGCCACAAGTCTTGCACAGGTCTTTTGTTGGAAGCCAGTTTATTACAGATAAATGCTTCCCAATCATGTGATACATTGTGTTCATCTTTGTAGTTCCAAAATTTATTGATTGTCCAAAAATGAATTTAATTGAGACTTGAAATGGACATAACACCACCTAATATATACAGTGCTATGACACACGGTATTTTGACTTTTGGTTTAAAGTTAGGGTTATGAAAAACAGTTTAGGTCTTGAAATATTTAGTAATATTTTTGTGTCTCATATTTCTGAGCCATGTTAGATCATCTGGTAAAGCATTTGGTCATGGGTTCTATATTCGCCCAGGCCAGCTTGGGTCAGCTGCCTCAGTGTGTCCCATGGGAAAGGCACTTAGCTTGCATTTCCTCTGCTTGATATAGCCCAATGGAGTTCCGTTAAAATCAATCATACTCATTGTATTGTGGAATGTCCTTCTTTGCCATTTATAAATGTAGCAATTGCTGAAGCACAAGTATCAAATATACTCACTTATAAATCAGGTCCAGCCACATATTTACAAACCCAGGTCTGCCATTGCTAATATGCCAGCAGATCTGGGTCTGCATTTTGTCTGGAGCAATCAGGGAAACAAGCAATGAGATCCTGACCTGCTGGCACATTATGTGATGGCAGATCATGGTCTATGTTGTTTTGAGTTGGACTTGACTTGTAAATGAGTGTATATGATGTAGTGTATTTATTTATATGTACATTTTTTATATTTATTTGAGAACACATTAAGCATTTTCATGGTAAAAGTTAAAGCAATTTTAATTCTAACATAAATTTAATAGCATATTTTATACCAGTTTTTAAAAATCAAAATAAATATATTGGTGAATAAACTCATAATATGCACTCATTATAATAGATAGACTTATGTATAGGAGAATCTCAAGCAAAAAAACCCACCCTAAATCAGGTCTTGTTGTTTTTAATATATTGTGAACTATCATGTCAGAAAGATGCAATCCACGATACTGCATTCATTGTAATGAAAAATTTCTGTTGATGCTCAACACATTACTGTAGTAACCTAGCATCATGACAAGCATGTGTCACTGATTGATTAAACAGGGTTTGATAAACTGTTTACACATTTTTTTTCCTTCACCAGGTTTATGCTCCTGAAGGATTATGATTCATACATTAAGAGTCAAGAGAGAGTTAATGAAACCTTCAAGGTATGATGGAAATGTGTCATTTTTATTTTCTTGATTGCAAAAGCATGGTGATACATTGGTATAACTTTTCTTGTGCCAGTGACATGAATGTCAGAATGCAGTGTAAAAGTTCTGTGTTCAAGTCCGATAAAATGGGGGTTCATGGCAGCACAGAAGCAAGGGTGAGACACTGCATTCTGGGAAAGACGTGTCAATTAATATCTTCCATTTAATAAAAATAAAAATATTAGGACCCTCCTTCATGAAGTCAGTGCAAAACAGTGGTAATCCCATCCATCTGTTGGCAGTTTGGTTTCTGCATGATAACTGGGAATTGTTGGATATAACAAAATTTGTTTGCAATTTCATATTGAAGTGGCCTTCTCTGTCATCATTTAGAGGAAGTATGGCTCCACATTGCCCATCCTTTAAACTTTATTGACACAACTTAAGGATTTGGATTTCTGCCTAATTTGGCATGTAACTCTTTATTGATGAGGCATTAAGTTTTAATTTGTAGCATTCTACAAAATTGTCTATAGAAGTTATGTCCCCTTAATGCCCATCTTCTGGACTTTGGTTTCAGCAGCATAATTTTACTAAGATTTGTTGGTTTTCAACCAAATTTGGTTGTGTTATAATGGCAGAAGTTAAATGAGTTCACTTTTAGCATTCCATGATATGATTTGCATGAGTTATGCCCCCTTTTTTGCCTTTCCTCTTGTTATTGGTTTTTGTGGCTTAACATTAAGAAGTATAGTCAAATTCTACCATTTTGGCAGCTGCCTTTATGTTGATGAGATCTTGAATGGGTTCAACTTTCAGCATTTAGAGACATCATCTATAGTTATGCCATCCCTAGACTACCCATCCTCGGATTTTGGGTTCCACAGTATTGATTTACCATGGATTTAAGTCATATTTAGCACGCACCTTTTTATTATTAAAAATTATATTAACAGTCACCTTTACTTAACAGCCACATAGTCACAACAGCCATTCTAATTGCCACCCCCACAATTTCTTATATAAATATCCTGTATGTAATGTTCACCTGCCTTCTGTGGTAACTGGCCCGGTGTGTCCTAAGTAAACATATGTTCCTCCTTGCTGTAAGTGATCATTGACATGTATCTACAGACACTGCTTGGAAGTTTTGCCTCATGTGGAAGGCGTTGTTTAAATATAGGAATATAATGTGAATCAGTGTGGAAGCATTTCTTATCTGAATTGTACTTACTGTACTCCAGTCACTTTTATGATGTGACTCAAAGGTTTCAATATGTCAAATTCAAAAGTGAGTCAATTTTTATTTTTAGGTTACAGACCAAAATAGTTTGTTTATTGAATGGTGAGAAAAGTAGTTGTGATACCACAACATCAATGGAGGTTGCCTTTCGTGAAAGTGCGCAATTTATTGTTTAGTATCTTCATCTATTTGCCTGCAAATTAAATCCGTCTCTGAAGAAAATAGTTTATCTTTGAAAAGAGAGTTAAGCTAAATCTCTTTTCATTAGGGTCAGGGGCTATTCATCATACAAATATGATGTTGTAAAGTTGTTGCCTGTTGTAAAGGCAGGCAAAGTTTCGGTTCATGGGTCACAAAGAATAGCCATATATGACTTATTTTGATTTCCTGTTCATCAAAGGCTTCTCGCATAAGTTGATTGTCTTTTGATTTCATCAAGTTGATCAGCTGGATAATCCAGATTTTTAAAAAATTGTGACAAGCTGTAATAATAATAATTGTATTCTATGTATGGCATTTGGTCAGATATCAATTTTTTAAGAGATCACCTGTGTACAAATGCCAGTTTTGCTTTTTCCCATGAGTGGCCACTATTGACAGGTTTGACTGTAGTTTTATTTCTATAAGTCACAACATCATGTGCAGGAATTATGGCCTCCTGATGGAATGGCTTCCTGACATTGGTTTCCACAGCATTTGATCGCTAAAGATTGTTGGATTGCAAACAGTTTTTAATTCATGAGACCTTGATATGAGTTAGATTTCCATCATGAGACATTCACATTTAGAAGAGTTATGACCCCTGAATGTGAGTTCTTTTCAAGTTGTTTTTTGTAGCATTGCTTTACCAAGGATTGTTGGATGTCAAGCAAATATAGCAAGCAGCTTGATAGTGATGAAACTTTGATTGAATTGGACATATCATCATTTGGAAAAGTTTTGGCTCCTGAATGTCCATTCTCTTAACTTTGTTTCCCAAAATAAGTTCCACAGTTTAATGGCCCTGCTGAGCTAATTGTCCTTTGCGATGCATCCATCACCAATAGCTCCATTTCCTGGCTGCTAGCTTAGATTGCGCAAGCCAACTCAGGGATTCCTGATAGAAATGCTCATGGGCCCATTGTCCATTTATTGACTTTTGAATGATGGAACCTTTTCAGGTGCCTCATTATTCTCTTCTCATAGCCTGTTTTCTTCACTGTATCCTAACTTTATCTATGATAAGCTGGTTAAAATTTGGTTTTAATTTATCATCAGTCATCAGTGTAGTTGATCTTTCAGGCAGGCATCTTTTTGTGAACACAATTTTAAGCAATTTGGACATTTGCACTTGGTTTTTTGCTTCTCCAACTTTTAACTTTATATTTTATTAGCTGTAACAATGAGCTCTTACTAAATCCAGTATGAATAAGGAATTTTTTGTTCTTACAGAAGCTATGCAATAATAACTTTTTTATCAGTCCTCTGTTGGTGTAAAATGAAATATATAACATTTACTATCCCAAAAGCAGCAGTGATGGCATCAGTTATGTTAAGGTTTTGTTTAAAGTTTTAAAATTTGAGTGTGAGCTCTACATGTAGATTTAAGCTTTCTTGCCTGTCCAGCATGTGGGATATGCCCATCTAACATGTGGAATATGCGTGTCAAGTACATGGGAATTGCCCATCCAACGTGTGGGATATGCCTATCCAGCATTCATGTGAGATATACCCATCCAACATGTGGGATATGCCCGTCCAGCATGTTGGATATGTACATCCAACATTTGGGATATGTCCATCCAACATGTGGGATATGCCTATCCAGTATGTGGGATATACCTGTCCATCATTCGGGATATACCCATCCAACATGTGGGATATGCCCATCAAACATTGTGGATATGCCTATCCAGCATGTGGGATATATCTGTCCAGGGTGTGGGATATGCCTGGAGACACTGTATGACAAAACCATGTGCATGTCATTATCAAGCACTTCACATCATTGATAAGAGTTATGTTCATAGGGTAATAGTAAATTAAACTTGTATGCGACAGCTTTTATCAGGTATCCACTGTGTTATTTACATTGCTATTGCAGGGCTTATCAAATTTTTTTCAAACACTTATCCAAGACCAGTGGTTGCAGAAAATTCACTTGTCCACCAACATTTTCATTTGAACCAAAGTTTCAGTCAGTTGCCTAGATTCATGTGAGATATGTGCATTTTAATTCATATTAAAATAACAAAAGAAATAATGTAAAACAAGATTATTTCTTCCTCAGTAGGAATGAAAAGAAATTTGCTTGAAGATTACCAACATTCTTCTCCTGGAACACACACAGCATTTCCATATCACAGAATGGTTATCTATATTATGATAGGGTGTAGGCTGTGTTAAATAGAGCACTCATATTTAAAATTTTGTTGTTTCATCTCATTTAAGTTTAGAAAGGCCTTTACATTGTGGAGCATTATAGTATTTGCTTACCAACCTGTTTGTACTGCCTACTTATTGTAAAACCAAACAGGATCAAGGATATAAAAAAATGCACAATGCTTAGTCCTTTCATTCATCAATTTATAATTTCAAACTTTGCTCTCATGAGACAGTCACTTATACTGACATTTGTGAATTTCAAACCAAACTGGAGTTTCTTTTATAACACATCATTATATTTGCATGAGCAAGTCTAGTTTTTTCAGTAACTGATATGCTGTAAAATCCACCATCTTTGCTATGCTCTGAATAATTCTTAAATGTCTTAAACTTTGCTTTTGCATCCCTTAAAACACATGTTAACATTTTTTAAAATTTTTTCAGCTCTTTTTAGAAGTATTAAAACTCAACCATATAAATATTATATACAGACAACAGTTTTCAGAAAATGGATGGTTTTAGAAATTGTAAAATGACAAGTGAACTGTCTCTTTGGTTGTTTACAACAACAGAGTCCATTTGGGGTGAAATGCAAGCATGATTACAATGGTAGATGATTAGCTTAAAAATTATAAAATGAAAAATGAAATGATTAAGTTTTGTGCATTTCATATATCATTGATGCTTTTCATTTATAAAATTGGTGGGGGATGGTAAAAACAAACAGGATTGTAAGCAAACACTTATGTCACGCTTATACTGTGCTTCACATGCCTTATGAGGTCCAAAACTTTCATGAGATTAAATTTGTCAGTTCCATTTACAAATATACTGGTTTAATTTTCCAACCCATGCCAGCTTGGGATTCTGTTGCATTAACTGCTAAAATTCTTTCCTTCAGAGTTAGTGAGTTGAAGCCATGGATAATTATCAACCCAATATAGCTGAAATTTCTTTGTTGTTTCATATGAATTTTCCATCTTTGAATCATCTTTTTGACCTAAATTGCAAATATAATTTAGTAAACTTATTTTATACAGATAGAAAGATAACTTCATTTGCAACAATTTCTGGCAAAGTGATAATAACATAATTTGTCATTTAAACACAGACTGCGTCTTTATCAGAAAACCATATTTGTTTTGCTTCAAATAAAATGGTTATCCACTGAATAATCAGTTAAAAAATGTAAAGATTTGTCACAATCACATAAGCAGTTCATACTTTGTTGAAGTGCCTTTCATTATTTTATTGGATTGAGTCGGTGAATAATAAATCAAAGGGTGATCTGCTCACAAGTAATTTGGTTGAGTAAGCACAACAAAACAGTCATTTTGGTCATGTTACCAAATATGCAGACAAGCAATAATAGACTTAGTGCAAATGAGGCAATTATCAATGACCAGTTACAGTAATATCACACATTGTGAATCTCAGTGTGGAAGTAGATTTAATCTTTCAGTATGTACATAAGGCATAAATGGCCAGATAAAAGTAGATAAATTGATTTAAGTATGAAAATTAATGCTTACCCAACTTGATTTAAAATATGAAAATTTACTTATACTTGGGCTTTGGAATTGATTAGCCCTGTTTATCCATGTCATAATTTTAATTTTCATTTATGTACAACCTGTAATAACACCTTTTAATGTAATTAATGAGGTCATAACATCATGCAATGTAAAAGTATAGCAACCACACTATCCAGATGTGTTCAGAGTTATTTCTCTACACTTTTTTTTGTGGGTTTGGTAAAATAAAATCAGTATTTTTCGCCATGCAGTAAAAATAGAATCTTGCATTTGTGCTGATTCCAATGCAGTTTATGAAATGAGTAAAATAATTTCAATTTTTGCCAGGGCTGACTTAATTTTTTTACTTATTTTATAGATTTCATTTGAATTGAGTACTTATGCAAGATCCTCTCATGTTTTTAATAATATTTAAATTTAAGAAAAATATTCTGTTTTATGGCCATATGCATATTGATAACTCACCATTTTGTATTGACCAGTTTTTAAATACCTGCCTTAAGATTATGTTATGCTGTCTCTGCCTGATGGTCCCTTTCACATGTTGTAAGAGACAGCTAATGGTTACAGGAGCTGCATGACTCAGTATACCAATCTTGTGACTGAAAGAGTGTCTTCAGATCCTGCCATTCAGTCATCCTGTGTTGACTACCATGGTGCATGCATGGCAAGGCACTTAACTCCAATTGCCTTGTGTTGCTGTGCTAGAAAACACCAAAAGGAATGAAAAGTTGGTTCCTTATTTCATTTCTACACAGTTCTATACCATCAGCCATTACTAAATTTTGTGGATTGCTTTCATTTGGGAAAAGAAGCCTATAATTTTGGGTGTCAGAATAGTCAAAGGTCAAAGTCACTGTAACTGAGATAAGAAGAAAGGTTTCCATATTACATTATTTCCTTATTAGACCTTGAACCAAACTTTGTGCATGCTGTTGATTTTGGGGTCAAAATGATAATGGTCCAGATTGATGACTGAAAGAAGAAAAGTGTTTCTACAAAACATTGGTTCTAAATTATTGACCTGAACAAGACATCTTGGATGGCTTCAACTTGTAAGAAAAAAGACAATATATTTTGAGGTCAAAAGGTCAAAGATTATGGTCTCCAGACTTCAAATTGAGAAATTATTTTTTTCACAAAAGTGTCAGTTCTCGGCCATGCACATCTGCTAAAGTTTAGAGGATGACTTGCACTTTGTGTAAGAATGAAGACTGTTGATTTTGTGGTGAAAAGTTCAAAGATCAAGGTCACTGACTGAAGGAAGACAAATGTTTCTCAATCAAATACTTTATCCAATCACATTAAGATTAGTACTGCTACCTTTCGGATCCAGCCCTCCAACAGCCTTGAAAAGTCACTAGGTAGACAAAGGGAAATAGTATTTATAGATTTCCTCCCCTTACCCCCTAGGTGGCACTATATAAACCAGATATTGATATCATCAGTTTTAACTTTCACTGTAAACTGTTGACATGCCTTCAAAAATCAGTGGATTTCTATTTTTGTCTGCTATCCATCCAACTGGGGTGGTACAGTAAGTGAAACAATCATACTCTGCAGTGTATACTGCATATTTATTACAGCTTCATATTAAAGCATTACAGCTTTAAATTTCTTGTTCGTATGTTTGCCTATTTGCACCTATATGCACTTTATTATGATATAATACTGTATATGTTTAAGTACTGTTTTGTTCTATCTTTGTTAAATTTGATTGGTAACTGTTTTTCTTTTTCCAATTGCAGACTGTAGTATTGTTGATTTAAGACATCTGTCAGAATTATACGTTCATATTTTGATATTCGATAGCTATTATCACAAACTGTATTTGCACCTGGTATGTTTTGTTCTTTATATTTTCAGATAGTCTGCAATACCATGGCTATTAAATGTAAAAAAAAATGCAGGCATTTAAGATGGCTGATGACAATCAAGAATCCTGCCTTGCCTGCACTAAAAGCTCATCATTCAAAACCTACATTGTGTACTTTTTGTGGACAGAAGATATTTGATCCAGTGTTCTTCAAATACTTCATTATATGTTTACACTTCCCCTGACTTGTTTTCTAGTTTAGCCAGGAATACAGGAATGTCTCATATCGAGGACATATTGTAGATTGATGCCAACAGAGATCTTGAATCAAGAGTAATCAGTATAATTAATAAAACTTTGTCAATAAGAATGTCAACAAGTGAATACAACAAAGTTGCATCATGCAAATATAAGCGACCATCTGGGTATAAGTCCTGCTCCCTGAACAGACAGGCACTGAAATTGTGCATACAGGAGTGTTTTGAAAGCAGATCCAGCTAGCATCATTCTAGGGTAAATTATTTAACACTCTGGCTGTCGACCAGCCTAACCAGCCATCTGGCCTGCAAAGCTGACCACAGTAATATATTTTTGGTCCTGAATGTTGACATAACTGTTGTGCCATTTAGATACAGTAGATAAGGTACAAGTTCAGATTTCAATCCTTATTCATTCATACCATCAGCAACAATATCTAATCTGACTATGCTGCACAGACCAACCTATCCAGCCATCCTTGCTGCCATACAACCAACCCAACAGCACCGTTAATGCTGGTTCATTGTGCAAAAGCGCCAGCTAAGCCTGCCTTCCATGCCATCCCAACCCGCAGTCCTGACTCAACAAGCCATGCCAGACCATCATATTAGTGTACAAGTTGTCCCAGGATCCCACTTTTGTAACCTTTCTGTGAGGAAGATTTTTGGCATTGAATGTTGACGAGATGGTGGCGACTTTGCTGTAAGGTGTGACATTAACCCAGGACGTACTAGAGGAAGAGAATCCTCAAATTGATGATAGTTTTGACTTTGAGTCTCCTGATAATTCTGATCTGCCATGGAAAGAAATTAATTAGTTTCAGAGCTACCATAGAAGAAATTTTTCACATCCTACCCTCTATGCAGTGTCCTCCACTGCCGATTGCAAATGCAACTTACAAAGTCTAGCTTCAGTTGATAAGGATAAGGATGATATACATTCATCCTTCAGAATTTTTCCCGCTGTATTACAAGGTGAACAGACAAGTTTTCAGCACCACATCAAAACTTGTACAGAATATGGTTTCTATTCCCTCTCACCTGGAATTGGCCTCTCACTCTGTACTACTTTACAGAGAAGGTCAAGAATGATCACGTTTGGTATACAATCACATCTCCAAGTCATTAATAGGGCACCCCATTACGCTTTGGCTAACACCTTAATAGCCTCCTCTAACCTAGATCAAATACGAAGAGATACGTTATTGCACTATGCATCACTCAAACCACACCATACAACAACATTGGATTTCCAATCATTCTTGGGGGACATATAAAGGAAATCAGAAAACAGTACAGGAGTTGCCTCAACAGTTGTCAGTACAAAACCTGTTTCTTTGCCCGCCCTCATTATGAGCAGCCTCCGAGATGGGATGTCAGATGTGATAGCGGTTATTTCCAGACCCGAAATTGTAAAGGCAAAGCAAGCAGTAGGAGATCGTCTCACCTTTCTTGCAGACAGGCATTGATGGGAGAGTGAAACAGATTTTCTTGCTTCAAACAATGACTTTTCCCAATTACCTGACCATGGCAACCCTTAGGTGGATGTCAAGCTACTTCTGTTACATGGTTCATGGACCATTTTATTTCCTCACAGTGAGTGGCTGATATAATTGGTTTTGAAGGGGCTCTGTATCTCATTCATCCAACCTTGTCTGCTTAGTCAGTCCCCTTTATGATGGTGACTCTGACCAACCCCATGAAGGCCAACATATTTCATAATGAGATGAAGACATTACTAAACAAAAGGGCAGTAAAAATCGTTCGAAAACAAGTATCCCCAGGCTGTTCTTGGTCAGAAGAGCGAGCAGGAAATTGTGCCCCATTATAGATTTAAGCAATCTCAACATTTTTATAAAGCCCCAAAGTTCAAATTTGAATCGACAAGGTCCATCTGTTTGTCTGTTTGACCCAACTAATACACAATAAGCATGGACCTAACTATGCACGCTTCCACATTTCCATTCATGTAACAGCATTTCACCAGAAATCGAGTAATGTTTCAGTTTTGTGCCCCACCTTTCTCAGCCTCAGCCACTGGACTTTCACCTGAAGATTGGACTGTGTAATAACCCCTTTGTACATGACATCATCATCTGGGATCTCAGTCTACCTAGGTGATATTCTGAAACACTTAGTAAGTTCAGTTTAGCATCATGATGTACACAACCTTCTCTGTCACATTCAAAGTTTAGGGTGAATAGTAAATATGGACGAGTTGGCACTTGTTTCTTTCACGTTTTATTCATTTGGGTATGGAGTTCCTCATCCATGTGAACCAAGTCTGTTTTTCTCCCAAATGCATCAGCTGCATTGTTCTAGAATAAGAGCTTCTTCCAGAAATTTTATGGTGAGAGAGCTCCTTGAACTACTCAGCCTCTTCAGTGCATTAGTGGATCTCATGAATTTCAGCCACCTCTACATGCACCTATTGCAGATGGCCCTAATCAGTGGCATCCAATTTCTTGTCCCTTAGATCAGCAGATAAAGATCTCAATGGAAATCAGGCACTTTCTGATTCAATGGTAGAATACAGAATGGCCAGCATGGGAAATTCTGTTTGAAACTTTGCAACCACAGATCACAATCTGCTCACACACAATCTTTTCAGGTTGTGGGGCCCACATGCTACTAGACTTAGAGATGGTCAGTGACAATTAAACACAAAAGAGAAAACTTCATATCAACCTCTTGGAAATGAAGCCAATCCTTAAGGCGTTCTGTGTTGGGCAGGACCATCTTCATTCAAAAGCATTTCTAATAATGTCAGACAATTCAGTGGTGTCAATTACCTTCAGAAACAAGGAGAAACAAAGTCACCTCAGCTATGCATGTTAATATAGAACTATGTTCATTGTTGTTCCCAACATCAAATAAGCATTCAGGTATGATGCATTCTGGGCAGGTACAATGTTCTGGCTGATTCTCTATCAAGAAGGGGACAGCAACTGCACACAGTGGTCTCTCCATCCATCTATCTTTCATCAGGTGTACAATATTAAAAAATGAGGGGCACAGATTGTAAAATAAACTTGACTGCCTCTTTCGTATGGGGCAAGTCAAGGGTCACTGATCTGTGTGACTTGACAGACATGCCCAGGAAAATCCTAGTGGCACCGAAGCTTATGAGACAGCTGCAGATGCTAATATATCACCCAAGTCTAGTGAAACTTATACTTTATGAATGGCCCTGTCCAGCTGGCCTTGCAGTCAGTTGTGTAGAGGATCTCATCATTTAGACAGCCCTCCATTTTAAAAGTATATGAGTGAAAATGGCACTTTTTTGTGACATGTCATTTACATGATGTCACACCATTGTCAGCCTCCATTCCCGTTTTGGCTAACTTCTTTCATATTCTCTTTGAAACTATGAAGCTAGCACATATAACTATTAAGGAATGTCATTCCATGATTTCTGACACTCTGACAATATGGGTCTCTTGACATTAGTCACAACAATGATTTCTCAGCCTTACTAACCAAATTTAATCTATCCCAAACTCATTCACCAATCCTCTTCCCGAAGTGGAATCTATCATGGCTCAACTCAGTTAAGATCGAACCTTTCTTCATTGTCCTGCTGAAGCAACTATCATACAAGACAAGCTTTCTTTTTAGAATTGGTTTCTATAATGACAGTAAGGGAGCTCCATGCTATTTCTTTGGATCCAAACTAACTTCAGTTTTGTTCTGATGGTTCACTCATTTTATTGAAACAACCAGATTTTATCACTTTGAACAGGCTTCTATCTACTTGCAACCAGAAAATAACTTTATGAACCCTCTCATTGATAGTACTTTTAGAGAGGTAAGAATACGGACTTGGTAAATGCCCTTTGAATTTATCTGAAGTGCATGAAGTCATTCATTCCAGACACCAGAGGCTTTTGTGCCCACTAAAGCCAGGGAAAAGGACATAACCCCAGAAACATTAATGTGATGGCTAAATAATTTTTGCATAAGTTATGTTTCTCCAAAAGTACTTACCTAATCACATTACTAAAAATTCTTCCCAATTCTCCCCACAAGGCGAGCATCATGTCTTGGGCATTACACAAGTTAGACTGACGATATCCAGTATATGGAGTGCCACCTAGTGAGGTAGGGGAGGTAATCTTAAAAGTTTCTTCACTTTGTACAAAATATAGGCAGAGATATTTTCTAAGTCCATGGGAGGACTAAATTATGAAGGGGGGACTGCAGTAAAATCTAAAGTTAATGTGACTGGGTAAGTATTTTAAGAAAAAACATAATTTACTATAAAATTTCCCTTTTTGCATAATATTTTTAGTTATAGACCATATACCAGTTGGAGACTTTTGACTTTTAAGTATGTTAGAGGCCTATTAATTTTTGTGGTCAAAGGTTAACATCATTGTTACAAAAATAAAAAAAAATGGTTTTGCAGAATAACTTTAATAATAAAGAACAATAAAGACTTTATACCTTGACCAGAGGTCCAGGTCATTGGGACCCATCGGTCAATAATCAGCTATGCCATCGTGTACCTGTATCGAGGTTTTTTGAACATGGGGTTGGCATTTAATGTGCTGTTCACAAGATTCTTATGAGCAGTTTAAAATGGCATGTAAATATATATTTATTTATTATGTATTTAAGTGTGGAATATAGACTTTTTGGTGAAATAATTTTCATATTTTTTTTCACTCCTGTTTTCACATGTGAAAAATATATCCTTATACTTTCACATGTGAAAATTTAAGATTTCTCATCATGCCTTGTGACACTTGATTTTGTGTACCTACAAAAGTTGTACCTGCAAATAACAATAAAAGAGTAATTTGTGAGCTAAAACAAATACATAGAAGCTGCCTTACATTTCAGACTTGGAAATTAATCTTTGTTAATGAAATTCGACCAGATGCTGTTGGCATCTTGCTGTAGTCATTTCCTCTTCCATAACAAAGACAAAAACCTGTTGTGATACATTGCTGAATCAGATTTGTGTTCTTTTCAGATATGGTTAATAAATTACAAAGTAACAAAAATGTAATTTACTGTGACAGACTATGTCAACCCAATCCTACTGCTTTCTTAAATTGCATATATTTATATGATCAGGCTATGAAAGTTAGTTGAATTTACAAAATAGGGTTGGGGGCCCCAAGTGGCCGAGTTATCTAAAGAGCTGACCGTTACAGATCACTGCCATCTCGCCTCTGCGTGAGTTCGAGTCCAGACT
>QKMX01350202.1:15153-33362 GCA_003401595.1 Venustaconcha ellipsiformis
AGTAAGGTGGGTAGGCTGATGTCAAACTGATCAAAAACAGAAATTAAATTGACTCACCGTAGAGGGAGAAGTAAACTTCTATAGAATATTCATGTCTCTCTGAGTAACATGCTGTGCTGTAACAATGGGACTGAACATGTGCTGTTGTGCCTAATGAGCAGAGGTAAGTGGTATTATGGGAGTGCCAAAAAGATGCTTTCATAATTTCCAACAGAGAGGAATTATTAAAGTAGGTACCAATGGCTTGAACCTCATGGGCTTTAAGTTTCATAAAGGTGAGATCTCAAAAGTTGAGAGACTCATAGGCTTGTTTGATTGCAATGATAATACACCAGAAGATTGTGGCAGCTGAAATGTCTATAGACCCCTTATTTATGGAGAAAGAGATGTTTCCTACCTTTTCGTTTTGCTTTGGAGATATTAAGACAGAATCTAAGAACATGTACAGGGCAAAAAAAGTCTTTATTGATCATCTCCTGTGCATAAACTGAGACTGGGAATCTCTAAGGGTAAGGCAATAAGACAGCCAGAGCCAAGAATGAGAAGGAATCCAGTTTGGAGTATGAAATCCAAAAAGGAAGCTTCACTCAACGGCCCATAAGGTGCTTTGGTTGATGACCAAAGAACATGAGAAAGAATCCATCTGGGCACAATGAAGCTAGAGACAGGTCTCAAAAAACTTTAAAAGATAATGGATGCTGAACATCTTTTGGTCTCAAAGAGGAACAAAAGGAAATCAGCAATGGAAGTTACAGAATAGCAGATAGGATCAAAGTGTTTCCTACTGCACCAATCACTGAAGATTCTCCACCTGGCATCATGAACTTTGGATGAAGAAGCTCTCCTGGCTTGAATGATGCAACTGGTCTGTCCAAAAACATGTTCTGGTGGAGAGATCGTTTAAGAATGTCTGGGCTGTTGTGGAGGAGGGATCCTGGTTGTTGTGACAGATCTCTCCTGTGGGTCGATCTATCAAAAGGTCTAGGAGATTGATGAATGCCACAATGGGGCAATGTGCATGATCTGAGCAGTGGAAGTTCATACTTTTTGCAGAACTTGTGCTAGCAGCCAGAAAGGTGGGATGGCATAAGCATATAGGCAATCCCACTAAAAGCTGAATGCATGGACATGTAAAAGGGAAGCTTGTTGTTCAACTTGGTTGCAAACAGGTCCACTAGAGATCTACCCTAAAAGGAAAACAGGGACTCTGTTACTGAGTGGTGAAGAGACCATTCAGTAAGCATGGCTTGACCTCTTCTGGTAGTACATTCATTCTGCCCATTATGTGGCAAACTCTGATTGTGACATTCTCTAAGGCCGCCCAGAGGGTATGTTTCCAGACCTCCTTGACACTGTAGGTAGGCTATGAAAGACAAGTTAACTGAGGAGACCACGACACATCTGTCCCTTATTAGGTTGATGCATTCTTGCAATGCTAGAAATTGTGCTTTCATTTCTAGGGTGTTGACGTGGAGGGACAATATGGCCAAAGTCCAGCAACTGTTTAGAATTATGCCCTCTGGCTCTAAATGGGCTCCCCAGCCTGAATCTGATGTATCTGCAAACAGATAGGAATAGGGATCGGGTGCATACATGTGGACCCCCATCAGCAATCTCGATACATCCACCAAAGCAAATGGTGGTGAAATACTGGTCCAAGAGAGATAAGGGTTGATAGATAATTTCTGATGTTTCCACATTTCCAGAAGAAGAAACTGTAGAGGATACATGTGAAGATGTCCTAAGGAAACCAATTTGGTAGGTGTTCAAGGTTTCGAGTAGGGACAGGTAAAGGCAAGCAGATACAATGGTCAATGATTTTCATTTGTAGCATCTCTAGGAGAGCCAGGATACTATCTACATGATCCCAAGGAACCTGGACCAAGTTTTGGTCTGTAAGGAAGTTCATCCACATGTAAACAATGTCCTGTAATTGAATGAGTTCCAACTTCTTGAGATTGGGTAGAAGACCCAACTGAGTTATGGTGGACCATGAGCAGAACAGATCATTGACAAAAGGACTGAACATGGAGATAGTGAATCAGCCAGTCATCAAGATACTGGAGGATTGATGTTCCCTGGGTGCAGAAGAAATTCCGAATGGCAGAACCTGAAATTAAAACCAAAAATTCTTGTTCTAGGCAAAAAGGAAGATATTTGTGGTGCGAAGGAAAAATGAAATTGGTAAATTAGCAAGTTGTTGAAACACTGGAGAATCAATGTTCCCGTATTCAAAGGTAGGCCGCTTCTACTCCCATAACCCAGGTGAAGACTTGGTGTAGAAGAGATTCTGAATGGCAGAATATGTAATTAAAACAAAAAAATCCAGGTCTAGGCAAACATGAAGATATTTGTGGTGTGGAGGAAAAATGGGGACATGCAAATAGGCATCCTGAAGGTCAATGGAGACTGGCCAATCGGATGGACAAAGAGTGTTCCAGATTGAGGAGGCTGTCTCCATCTTAGTTTCCTCTGACAGAAACTGGTTGAGTGTGGAGAGATTAATAATGATTTGAAATTTCCCACTTTTCTTGTTGACTAGGAAGATTTGGGAGTTGAAGGCAGGACACTGATCATTTAAAAGCCATCTTGACTGCCTCTTTCTGTAAACGGTGTGTACCTCTTCCCTTAATCCCACCAGATTGGAATGGCAAAATAAAATGGGGGTTCTTGATATGGGGCTTGTTTCCGAAACTGGAGCTATTAATTCTTATTTACAATGGACAAGACCCAATCATCATCTGTGATACTTGATCATGCCATACTGAAGTGCCTACTGGAATCTTTGGGAAGGGGATGCATGGCAGGAGATGGAGTAATTTGCTAGGGCTGCTTCCCTTACCTCCATGCCTCAGTAGGAAAGGAAGGTACCATGGACCTGATGAGGAAGGGCGTGTCTAGCAAGATTTTGTGGATGGATTGTGGTTGGGCTTGCTTGAAAAATTTGGCAGATGGTCGCTGAGGATGATTTGCCTGACCTCATTTCCTGGTTAATTGCAATGGACCAGGAGTGGAGGTAAAAGATCAATGTTGTTGATGGGCTAAGTCTTGAAAAGCCACGGTAGGAATGAGGTCTCCAAAGCGGGTCTCAGCTTCTAGAGAAGCAGCCCTTAGAAGGTCTTTACTGTGGATAAGCAAGAACTTTGAGGAGTCCTATGCAGCATCACTGTGGATGTGCAGAAATTCTGCCAATAATGCCATGGCAACAGATAGTGCATGCTGGGATGTTTTACCCACAGCATCCAGCACACATGGTGATGCAGCTGAATTCAGGGAGGCATCTCTCAGCAAACTAAAGGAAGTACCTGTGAAAAGGTCAGCAAGTGCGGCTATAGTTACAAGTAACTGGGTTTTCTGTTCCATGGCATTAATTGTTTTGATGGGAAAGTGCACAGGATCCCAAAAAAAAATACCCACTTTGGTCACATCAGCGCCTAAAAGAGGAGATTTAATGGGACACTTTGGGGAATGTACCCAATATCTTGAAGAAGAGAGAAGAGGTCTCATCACAGAGGGAGGAAAAGACTATCCTCTACATTTTCAAGTAAGATATTGGCTTTAGAAAACCTACTTGATGTTTCTTCAATCATAGATGAGTGTGGAAGAAGTAAGAGGTCTGAGTGAGGTGGTACCCCAGAGATCTTATCCAAACTGGAAAGGATCTTTTTGGACTGTATGTCCAATGGTTTGGGACACAAGTCAGAGGGTAACAAATGGTAAACCTTGTTCACCATCTTATCAAAGGACCAGACCTACTCTTCTTCCTCATCCACCTGATGAGGTAGTGGGACTGAAAGAAGGTGTCATTACCATAGCTTCTGTCTCAAACTCGTTGGAGTCAACGAGAACGGAAAGAGCATCATCATCTTCATAGTCAAGGACACTCTGAGTTGGAGAGTGGCTGGGTAGCACTATGTCCCATGATGAAGATGGCATAGGAGTACTATGTGTCGCAGTTCCTGATCAGGAGGTGCAGAGGAGAGATGAGAATGTCTACCCTCAATGATGTAACACCTGTAGCCTTTAGAAAAGAAACCATTTGGTGAGGTGATAATGGGACACTAGTTGCAACATCACTTGGGTTGGTATGGCAATGTCCAGTAGTCCATAGGCAGCATAACTGACCAAGGTCCCTGCGGTGGAAGGCCCCACATCTCATAAGGGTTCATAGGTATAATAGGGTGGGGGGACACCTAAATGGTTCCTATTCCTAGCCTCAATCCTGCATATGGATTGTAAATCCTCACAGGGTGGGATGATGGAGAGGGTGATGGAGAGGGAATCCTAGGTCCTGGCCCTTTTCCCATACCATGAGATCAATGAGTGATAGATAGAGATGACATCATCTTCACTATGTGCATGATAGGTGCAATGTGTTGTCTCCCTAATGAATTGGGCCAACATGCTGCCAAAGGCATAATATGTATTGCGGTACTCAACTTCCTTGATGGGAGGGAGCAAACTGCTAATGTGGTGCTTAACCCATTGCTATGCTGCTCAACATCCTTCAAGTGAGGGCACAACCCGCAATCACAGTGTTCCTCCACTGGAGGGTGCAACTTGCCATTGTGGTGCTCCACCTCCATAACGGGAAGGAGCAAGCCAATACCTGAAGCATGAACACTGTTAGGGAGAACTTTCCATCATCTCCCTACCTGTGGAAGTTTAATGGCTTCTTGAACATTGAGACCCTCCTTCTGGAAGGGCTTCAAGAACTGTTGAAGATGTTTGTGAAGAAAATCCTGAAAATTCAGATGAAAAAGAGGGAAAGTTCATCAGTCTTTGATAGGTATGCTCATAGGTATGCTCGAATCTACTCGATTCCAGGTGATGGAAGACCACATATTACAAAAAGTGCAATTTTTTCAAGGTCACCTAGTCCTAGAGCACTTGATACAGTCTGTGTGTGTATACCATGAGACCTTCTTGTGGCCACACTGGCCCACAGACTTTTTTGCTGGTATTTTTTTTAAAATAGTGGTGTGGTTCCTTAGTGCTGCAAGACTCTGCTTACTGTGAATAAACAAAGGATGGAAATTATTGTTGAAAGAAACAATATATTCCAGTTCTGATTATTTGTTTACTGAAGTAACATCCAATTCATGAATGCATTATGCTACCCAAAAAACAAAAGGATAGTAGCATCACTGAGAATTATAAACACTGTAAATGAGAGACTGCTAACTGCAGTATATTTGTTTTCCACTGGCATTAATTTCTTGGTCACAATGACTTCAGACGTCTATACAGTATGGTGACTGTGAAAAAAATGACATACAGGAACATCTACCTTCTGCACATGGCCTGCAGCAAAATGTTGTACCAAGGGTCAAAGGGTCATACAGACTTTTTCGCCACTCTGGAAGGATGTATTGACATCATACAGACAGTATATTTTTGGCATGAAAACAGACAGCTAAGCAGTAGCTACTGCATAAGTAATTGCTGCTTTTAAAATGGGTTTTAATAGTCATCTTTCTTACTTGATGGCATCATAGGTATCAATAAGGGCTAAAAATCCACCCGGAAAAGCTTGTGCATAGGAAACAAAAGCAGCCAACTCCCCTTTATTCACCTGGTCAGGTAAAAAAGCTGTAAAAAAATGATGAAATATTCAAATAATGACCTAATTTAAAATAATTTCATGTGGAAGATTTTCAAGCCCCATTGTGTAATAAACAATAACTGAAACTTCTGACTTTGTTTAACTCCAATTTTGTAAAGATATCATATCTGGAAAGCTACTGAAAATTGTAATTTTATATTTAATAGAAACACTTATATGTTGTCAAATAGTATATGTAGTCGATTATGGCGTATATCACAACATTATGGTGTCATCTAACTTTTTGCACGATGATGCCACATAATTCGCTCAATATATTCATGTATGGAATTATAAACAAATTGTGTAAGGGAGTAGAAGATAATATTTGTATTTATTTATCATGATAGTCATTTTAAGAGCTCTATTAACTGATGGTAATCATACAGTACTTTGAGTACCAAAGCTGCAATGTTTACCAACATTTTTAAAAATGTATACCAGTCAACTCCATGCTGACCATAATATCATGTCAACCAAGATTTATTAAGCCACCTTGCAATATGTCATTTGCCAACCAAATTAACTTGTAGAGCCAAATTTTGTTATATCCAGCTGCAAGCTAGTCAAATCACATGCCAAAAGAACCTGTCTTTCATACAATTAAATTTTTTTTACAACCCATGCAAGGTTACAAAATAAAAATACTTACTCGAAATTGTCAATTACAAACTAAAGGATATGCCAAATTAAAAATTTAAAATATATGCACAAAAAATATTAAAATAGTCACATAAAAGTCTCAATTAAAAATTAAAAAATCCACACAAAACTTTATTACAAAATTAAAAATATGCATACAAAAGCTGTTGGTTACAAAATTAAAAATATGCAAACAAAACTCAATTACACAAATTAAAAATACATACGTAAAACTGTTGACAACTCTTCTTGATATTTAAGGCACAAAGAGATAAAATCAACTTCTGCACTTCCGTCTTTTCTCATCAGCATCTGAAAAAAAGTTAAACATTTGTTTGCTTTATTGCATTTTCAAAAATCTGCGTCCACATTTTTCAGTTAAAGCTCAATTGGAAAGCAAAATACACTACAGAAAATGACAGACTATAACCTAAATCTGGACATCCAAAATTAGTCAATTGAAATAAATGACAATCTACTGAGCAAAAAAGAACATGAAATACATGACCTTTTTTCCTTACAGCTGCTGAATATTGAAACCATTAGTTTCTTCAGCAATAACTAGATTTTAGAAAATTAACTGCTGTGGTGCACAAACTGGACGTCAGCTCAACACCACTTTCATATAGGACAAATCAAACATAATGATTGTCTATTCTGCAACAGATGTGGCAGCAAGCTTTTTAAGACAACCACTTTTGTGACACGATTTTCTTTTAAGACCAACCAGGTATTATAAGGTTTTTTTCGCTGAAAACCCAGTTTTAATTTAGGATCAACGAAACATTATAAAAAGTCTTTTAATAAAATTAAGAATTCATTCAGAAGAATTAATTAGAAAATTTTCAAGGTGGCCACTGTTCACATCTGTGTTAGACATAAGATAGATGCCATTTAAGATTAACTCGTAAAGATAACAAGTCTTCCAGTAAAAAAATCATGTCAATATGACAATTATTCACAAGAAGATGGAAAAGATTTTCAAGATGGCTGCTAAGATGCCATACTGGATATTAGACCATACTGGATATTAGACCAGTCCCATTTTCAGTTAATGCCAACCAGACATTAAGATGAACACGTGTGCATGAAGTTTCATGGCAATGACTGAGTAGTATCGTTGAATAATAAAGAAACTTGTTCTAATAGATGACACAAAAAGACTACTCCATAAGCTTTACAAGTCAGTTATTAGTGGAGCTAATAAAAAATCTGCTGTCATAAACTAACAGTCAGTAGGTTCTACAGTACATGTTAATTTATAACACCAATGCTTCCCATACATGCTTAAAAATAGGCTACCATCATTTGCTTTGTACAGTCAATGATAAATGGTTATGCTGATTAAAACTGAAGTTCTATTTCTGTCCATTACTGAGACTGCCAAGTGTTTTCACAATCTGATCAACATAACATCAGTCATATGAATATTTCAATATGATCATAAAAAAGTCTGTGTCCAACATTATTAAACATCATGACATAAAGATACCTTCTGTGAGAAATCACTTTATCATGTACCATTACTGTTATTAGTATCTGGATGTCATATCATATAAATTGTACAAAATAATATAATATTTATCAAAATAACATCGTACTTAGCAATGAATGATGCAAAATACTTAACATTATGTGATATATATAATTTAAAAACTCTCCTTCATTCTGTAAAAAATGTACAAAACTCATTGCATATAACATGTACACAATTCATTTTATAAATTGTCATGTCTTTGATGTTTCATCAACTACAATTTTTTCATATTGTGTAAGTTTTGGACACCAGTGCTGTATGATAAAAAACTAGAAAGCTAACACAACGTTCACAAAGTGGATGAACTGAGAGCTGATAATTGGAAATCACCTAACCAAGTTACATGTATGATTCAAAATTGTTAAAACCTTAGATAACCAAGTTTAAATATTCAGCAGACAAACTTAGCCAGTGTGGGTATGTGAGAAAGTTGCCAGCAGTTACCTGTGGTTCTTGTGGGGAGTTCTTCCTCCACTAGTTATGCTGGCCACCATGCATAACATATCTTTCACTGAGAAATGGTGTTAAACCCCAAACAGCAACAACTATTCATTAGATTCCTGGTACTGATATTTGTTTTAAATGACCCACCTAGTGAGAAAAGATCTCAGTCATAAAACATTAGATGAATCTGCCATCCATTATTTAAACAGACAACCGTAACAATCAAAGTTGTCATCTAACAAGATTTCTTTAACACATCTGTTATAGGTGATACTTGAACTAAGTAGTGGTCACTGACAACCAAGTATCAGGCGAAGTGAGTGACTAAGTCCCTTAAATAATGCAAACATGCTGCATACTCTTAGGAAAATGAAAACAATTTCGCTCTGTAATTTTTTAGAGAAATATTGAATGGCCATACTTTATGAGATGCCCCTCACCTTTGCCTAGTCATTTCTTGTGTTATGATTTCCACAAGTTATCCTTGGATGATAAAAACAATAAAACTTGTGTTTTGAAACTTAAACTAATTTAAATAGCAACTTGTGTTTTAAGAATAGAATTGGTAACATGAATATTTTAACTGCCATGTGTACATTATTTTCTTCATAAAAATCAATTTGGAGCTGTAAGTCAACCTGCCATATGGAAATAATGTTTTCTGTGAAGTACCACTGTTAGATTATCTCTTCTTGTAAATCATAAGGCAAATATATTCAGAAAATATATGACTCATAGAAGCAGAGTATAAATATTACATTATTGAAGATGTAGCTATAGAATGCAATTATGTAGGTCAGAAACATATGGGNCAATGCTATGTTGTGGAATTTGTGCGACACTGTATGGTCAAAGTTGCATTCTGAGTTCACTTGTTTTTGTGAAATTGTTAAGAAAAAATACAGAAAGCAAGTTTTGTTTAACCAATGCCTAACACTACACCAAGTATGTAGACAAATAAAACAACCTTATATTTCCAATCCTGTCAATGGACTGTTTAATGAAGCTATGAAGTGATTGGTTACATATAAAGAAAATCCCCCTTTCTAAAAATATATGCACTTGCATTTTGCTGTGTCGACTCAGTTGGAAAAAGATTTAGTTCATTCACATACTGTTTTTAATTCTTTAGTGTGTTGTCTATGAACAGTTAGGATCATAAACAGTTTTTTTATTATTTGAATAAAAACACTCTGCCAATAACACAGACCCTGATCTGCTAACACATAATGCACTGGCAGTTTAGGATCTATCTTTGCTGAATACTCTCAACAAAATGAATAGACACAAATCCACCACCACATTATACAATGTCAGAGCATGGTCTGTGCAGACTCAACCTAAAAGTAAGTATATATGATGTTTAAAGAAGACAACCTAGCATAAATGAGATCCTTATTTCATGTGTGATTCATGAAGACTTGATCACAATGACTTAAAAGGTTGCTTCCTTGCCCTGGATAGTTCATGATTATTAGCAAGGTTTATACTCTGAACATAAATATGTTAAGAATTCAAAATTTTTGGCAATATCACACTGCCTTCATCAGCGACTAATAGTGATAATGTAATTTATAATGGTCACAGGATATGAGGAGACTGGTCTAGATGGGTGGCAAATTCATCTCTGCCTAGTGTTGACCTCCACTGTCATATTTCAATTGCCTCTTCATATTCCTTTTCTATATGGTGTATTCTGATGTGATGACTGTGGTCTAACTGGGGATGATGGAATGTCACATATTGCTATAACATTCATGTATGACCATTGGCTCCCTATTAATTTGTTCCCTAATCCTTCTTTCTAACACTCCACCTGCTTCCCAGATGTAATCATTCTCACAATCACTATATCTGATATAATAAACCACACAAATTTTAAAAAAAATTCTGTTTGTTTCTTCGTATTTTTAAGTTGTTGTCTTAAAGTGTTGTAGGGTTTGTGATATTCATTGATTCCTTGCTGATTTAATACTCTAGCAAAGACTCCTGATGTACCATGGATATATGGCATACCGATGTTGATTCTATTTAGGCTAGTCCTTGTTTTGGGTGGTGTTTTCTTTGATTTGTTGTTGGAAAACTGAAAAACCATTCTGGATAGCCATTTACTCTTAATGCTGATTTCATTTGTTCTACTTCATTTGATCTGTCTCATCAGTAACTAGGGAGTTAGCTCTGTGCATTAAAGATCTTACTACTGATCTCTTATGTTCCAGAGGGAGATTGGAAAAAAGATGAGGTACTGGTCAGTGTGTGTTTGTTTTCTATTACAATGTGACTTTAGTAGATCCATCATCATTGACACACATAACCATGTCCAAGAATGGTAGTTTACAATCTTATTGTTTTGAAGTGAACTGAATATGAACATCTATGGAATCCAGATGATCAGAGAATTCCTGAACATGTACTTCAGTTATGGTATCATCCACATATGTGAACCATATTGATAGTGGTTTTTGGCAGATTCAAAGACCTTTTTCTAAATAAAACCTCCATGCATAAATTGGAACTATTTGTGACACCATTATAAGTAATGCAATCAACATTAGTCAGAATATTTATGCAGAGTATGGTAAATGACTAATGATCATGGGTCACTATGATTTACTTTTGCCTGCAGCAAGTAGTACCATCCAAGATGGAAAAACCAAAAGTAGTACCATCCAAGATGAAAAACCCCTAAAGTCTGATGACTGCATACAAAATGACATCAGAGAAATGGAGTTAAATGCAAACACTCAGCTTGATCATAAAAACTAGTCCACTGTGATCTACTTTTGTCTGTGTTGAGTAGTATCCATGAAAATGATTACACATATGAAGTTTTATCACTCTACATACATAAGTATCTGAAAAACTCTGCTAAATGTAAATACTTAACATTGATGCCTATGCCAACATAAACCAAAGATGCTATATATGGTTTGACAACAAATAATGTAAATAAAAGGAAAAAACCTTACTCTGGTCTTCACATCATTAAGACTAGTATATGATGTGACAAACGCATGTGCATGAGTGCCTCGGACTGGTATACCATACAATTTGCCAGCTAGAACATTGCTTGTGCCATCAAATCCTGAAAAGAACATAAATCAATAAAACAACTTCTAAAAATGTATTTAATTGGAAAATAAGACTGTCATGAGTGAATTAACAACATTCCGAGTTTTACATGATTCTGAACTGTTCTACAACTACAACTGTAGTTCACTTACATACTGATTGGGGATTATTTCTTGCCATTAAGTACTTCTAAAATGAATTATAAAATTATCTTATCATCTTTTTGTCCCCACCTACATAATGACCAAAGAAGTAGTTACCAAATCTACATTTTGTTTTAATTTTGCTAGCACTTCATTTACATTTAAATACATTCAGAATTTATTTTGTTTGCATTACATACACATTTGAATTTCTGCAGTCACTCCATCCTTTTCATTTATGGTCTCAGATATGCATTCTGGTTTTGGGTTTATCACTTTCATTCACTTTTTTGTGGAATAAAATTATGTTATGTTTATTTTAAAGCTAGAGATCCTGCCTTATTAAAGGAGTGTTTTAATAAAAAAAAACAAATACATAAAATGTATGATAGCACAGAAATTACAATAAATAAAATATACCCACAAAAATGTAAAATAATAAAACTGCTGAAGTGGTCTTATCATCAAACTTTGTTTCTTATCTTGTCTGATGTGATTAAAATTTTAACAGATACAAACAATTGTAACGTCATTACATCCTTTATAGTAGCTATATGCCTGCCTCAAAAAGAACAATGTCATGGCATGTCAGAAGTAAAAATATGCCAGGCAAAAGAATACCATCACAGATAATCATGTGTAAGCATTTTGTTTTGGAATCATTCTGCATTTCATTTGAATTTTGTATACATTGTTTGTATTCCATTTGATTTCACTGAAAAGGATGTTTCAGGGTTTAAATTATATAAAATCTAAAACATGGTGTATTACCATCCAAAACGTTAAGTCTGGAACTTACTCAAATATAAAAGTTATTCTATAAAACCCTTTCTTTTGTTGCCTTAAAGAGCCTGACCTTTGACCTTTCTTTTAATCCTACAACAAAGACACCTTTTTGACAGTGCAAGCCATCCACAAGGTCATGGTTTATGGCTTATAGTCAAGAATTAGAGTTGTTATACAAAAACTATTATTCATTTAGACACTGTTACCTTGACCTTTTACTGCCTGATCTCCAAATCACTAAGTTTATTCCTTACCAAAATTGCATGCTATTCAAAACATCTGGCCTAGATATATTATGTAGAAAAAAAGTCATGGTGTGAAAACAATTTTTATTCTTTAAATTAGTAAAAATGACATTGATCTCTAATCTTCTGATCCTCAAAAACTGATTGTCTCCTTCCATACCCAAAATGCAAGCAATCCACAAAGTTTGGTGAGGTAAGTACAGTAAAATTAAGAATTGGAAAAGTTAATGGCTGTAGAGGGTCAGAGCATAATATGCTGCACCAAAATGGTTGACACATAAAATGTTCCCAAAAGACACATCATCAACTTAAGTCATTACATCACAACAGAAACTGATCCTTCAAAAAATCATAATTTGGTCTAATCTACCAAAGAGTCATTTAAATGCAAGGTTAATTTTTTAAAATAAATGCAATAATATTAAATTCAGTTAACAGAATTAGGTACCTAACTATAAACAGTTATGATTCCTACCTCCAAGATAGCAATATCTTGATGCCGATAAAGCTCCATCAGGTCCTTGTGCCCTGCGTAATCCAAACTCCAGTAAGGTCTTATCTGGACCAGCTGCAAGCCGGAAACGCATTGCATTTGTAGCCACCAAACTTTAAAGAAAACAATCCCTAATTTTGTTTGAAGGATATCAATTTCTTCATATTGACTCAATTTTAGCAACGATTTTACTCACAACTCTAATTCAGCACAAACGTTTCATGACTTACTGACTTGTGAAATAAAATCTTTGAATTATTATTACACTTTCTTCTCTATCTGTGAGAAAATGAACAGCAATTTTTTTATCATTATTTTGTTATGTCAGTCAGAGAATTACAGAAAATAAATAACTAGTGAACAACAGATCACATGAAAACTATCATAGTTACAATATATGTTCTGTGTACTTGAAATGTGGAAATGGCTTGGTTAAGGACTACTTTTTGCACAACCAGTTTAGTTCTATTGTGTAACATGACTACAAACCCTTTGATATTATACTCATGTTGACATCATGGTCCATTCATATTTTTACACTATATACTTATTTATCGTCTAATTCAACTGCAAGCTACAAAACCAGAGATCCACCATTGCATTACGCACTGGCAGACCCATACAG
This sequence comes from Venustaconcha ellipsiformis, assembly GCA_003401595.1. Taxonomy (NCBI): domain Eukaryota; kingdom Metazoa; phylum Mollusca; class Bivalvia; order Unionida; family Unionidae; genus Venustaconcha; species Venustaconcha ellipsiformis. The sequence goes on from QKMX01350202.1 coordinate 28,746, forward strand.
CTCATTAGGAATAGTCAACAAATAACATTGATCCTTATCTACCAGTGCAATGGCAGATCAGTGTCTACGATGCTTGCAGATGGACTTGACTCATGAGTACATCTGGTACTAATATAGTGGGTGCAATAGATTCATTAATTCAAAGTGAAATCATGAATCCAGAATATTGTACTTCCCCTGCTGTGATCTCAAACTTGTTGAACAATCTCTAGCTACTGCATGCCAATTTGACCAAAAATGATTTATGTATTTATATAAATTCAATATTAAATCATTACTCATTTGAGATTATGTTTATCGTATAGTTTTTACTTTAATGAAAATACTTTAGCGTGAAAGACAAAGAAATAATTTCATTTATTCTGGCTCAAACACTACACCTTCAAGTTGATGCACATAAAAAATAGTCCCAGATGCTAGCTGTCACCAGTCATCATTAGTTTATGAGAAGGACTAGAGATGTTTCAGCAGGACTAGTGAATTTCTCAATCAACTAGTCCTTCTAGCAAGTAGGAAATGTATCTTACAAACTAGGACTCTAGGCACCTACTGACAAACATTTGCAACAAACAACAACAGCATTGAGAAAATGACTGTTCCTACTGTACCATTTCAGACTGAATATTTACATGATCCAAAATAATGGATACAGTGAGTTTATTTATTTTTTTGGGTTACATTTGTTATTTTTAGACTAAAGGCAATGTGATCAGAAAATATTTGTAAAAAAAAATGTGGTTTCATTATATCCATATCTATTACTTCTAAGACCTTAATATGCATGGTTTGTAGTAACATCAAAATTTACACAGTAGCTGCAATGTTATCTGGCATGGTTCACAGCTGAAATGTTATTTAGCACAGTTCACTTTAGTTGAAATGTTACCTAGGAAAGATAAGATTAGTTGAAATGTTATCTGGCACAGATATTAGTATAAATATTACTTAGAATAGTTTACATTAACTGAAATGTTATCTGGCACAGCTGACATTAGTGTAAATGTTACTTAGGATAGCTCACATTAGTTGAAATGTTATCTGGCAGTTCACAGTAGTTAGAAACATTCCCAAGCAGAATTCACATTAGTTGAAATGTTATTTGACACAGTTCCCATTAGTTGAAAGGTTGCATGGCATAGTTCATAAAGTTTAGTAGGGGTGTCTCCATCAGCTGTATTGCAGAATGAGGTTTATCAATGCAAATGATGGGCTCCTTAGGGAAAAACTACAGTTCCTTCATATGATAGGCTTCTTTATCAAAACTGATACTGTACAAAATTAACAGAAGTTGAATTGTTACCTGGCATGGTAAGCAGTAACTGAATCAATGCATAATTCACAGCATTTAAAGGTTACCTGGCATAGTTCACAAGGTTCAGAAGAGGTGTCTCCATCAGTTGTATTGCAGGCAGAGGTCCTTCAATCCACATGAGGGGTTCCTTAGGGAAAACTACAGTACCCTCATCTACAGCATACAAAGTGACATCATTGGCTGTCAGGTTTTCCAGATAGAGAAAAAACTCAGGCTCTGTGTTGGGTGGCAGGACAGACCTGATATATTTGACATCTGAAGAATAGAATGTTGGAAGTCTGCATATTATAATTACAGAATTATCCTTTTCCAAAACATATTTTATTATTAATACTTGGGATGGTAAAACCAGGGTTACTTATTGCCAGAAAAATTTATAAATTACCCGAATGTGTCCTCAAGTCATCAATTACAAAACAAACATATACTCCCTTTTTTCCCTGATGTCATATGTTACATTTTTTGACACATGTCCTAAGATGGTTGTCAGCTTGGATAGCTTTGGTGGGAATGTTTGTGTGACTGAAGTCCTAGGTTCAAGCCCCAGCCTAGCCAAAACCTGTGCATCATTTACATTTGGCACTGAAAGAAAGGTTCCCAAGTACATATGCAAAACCACATGTAATGGGTAACTTCATGCAAAACTGAGGGAGACAAGGGCATATGCCTTTGAAACTACAGGAGGAAATGCAGCAGGAACATCTGGAATAGTCTGTGCAAAAACAATGGTGGCAGAGGCACATGGTTGGCAGACACTGAGCAGAATAAGCTGTAATCATTTGCTTTATACTCTGGAGACCTGAAAATTCAAGCACTTGTACTCTTATATTTAAGGAATGAATGTATTCATGCTTCAAAATAGAAAAGTGCACTTAGCTCCAAAAAAGGAAGTTTTTTGCAAATTATGTTTCTCTGAAAATACTCACCCAATCACATTAGCATCCAAGCATTACTCACTGCTAAATCTGACTTCAGCTTGTCCTAAAAGGAAAATGTCTTTCTTGCAAATATAGCCAAAGGGTAGCAACTATTGAGATTCACTCCCCTTGTACCCATTAAGTGGCCAACTGTTTTCCACAAGTAAATAGTTTAAACTTGAGTTTCTCTGCAACAGCATGCTCATATTTGTGGGTAAGGGTGTTAAGGATATAAAAATAATGTGATTGGTCAAATATTTTCAGAAAAACATAATTTACTAAAAGTTGTATTTCTTCATTAAATACATTACTGGTACATTAAGTAAGTAACTGGACAAGAAATGTTTGACTATCCACCCTCTACCCACATCACATGTAAGAACATAATGCTTGCTCTGCTGAAAGGATAAACTTCACTTAATGTTAGGTTTGCACAACTGAAAAACTTGTGAGCTTGATTCCTGAGGGTTCATCCTGCATCTGGCTATTGCGATTTCGAAGGGATCCCACCCTCGCTATTGTAAACCTCACAGGCAAATCCAACAAAAGTTGCATGTCATGTCCAGGCTGGGTGGTGTAAATGTCTGGGCTTCTACCAATGGTGCTGTAAGTTTCAGTTGTCTCCTTTGTGATGCCATGCCACATAAATAAAAAGTGGAAAAATAAGACTAGGCAAGACAGCCTACTGTCTCTGCTATCTTTCCATTTGGTTTGTTATATTAGAAGGCTATGCTTGCAGAGATTGCACATACTTTGTGCCAAAATCTACTTTCCTGATCCTCTGTGAGTTTAAAGTATGCCAATATAATAAGCCCCTTTAGACAAGCAGAGAGTGAGGTTATGTCTTGCTTCTTGCCTTAACCAGTAAGAATAGTTTCGACAGCATTCACTGTCTCTTGGCACCATTGATAGCATCTGTGGGCATATACAGGATCCTGCTGCTTTGCCTCACTTAGTGGACTGAGTGTATGGAGAGTGTATAGTTATTCGTTGGTTTCGTACTTACAGTAACGCATTTTTCAAAATGAAACCAGGTTGTGTCATTTAGTACAACGGTGCCATCAGAACAGCACATGGGCTCACTAAGCCTTCAACCTGAAACTAGTGCAATCAAAAAGCAGGTATGGAATAATAACTGCAACAGCAAGGTGGAAGATAGCAGCTTAAAACCAAGAAGAAGATCTATTCTGGGAAAAAGGCAAGAAAGCATGGTCTGGATATGTAAAAGCTGGATAAATTTGAATGTTCCATGTGGAATCCTGTTCATTCTTTTCCATAATGTCTGAACATGTCTGAGATTATGGAATGGTGATCAAAGCTATCTTCTTGTCTTCAAATAAAGGAGGTTGAGAGTGTTGTGATGCCAATAATGTAATACCAGTCATTAAAAGTTTGCCACTTCCTTTCATATGCCTTCAGAGTGGAGAAGATCATGACAGCCCAAACACCTTTTTGCATAAGGCATCCTGGACATCCATTGTGAAGGAGAAATTTCTCTGGACACAGATGGAATACTGGTGACATCAGCTGCCATGGCAGTGTGAGGTTGCTACTATTTTCCTGGGCATGTCTGTCATCAATTTCAGCAGATTGTCATTCCAGGATTTATCCCATCAGAGAGTGGCAATCAGCTATGTTCCTCATTTTCTGGATTATTTTGAACAATAAAACAGCTGGAGGTAAGGTGTATGCTCACATTCCCTCCCAAATGATTGAAAGGGCTTGCCTCTGTGTCACACAGTGGAGAGATGAACGTGAGTAGTGAGTTATTCAACCTCATCGCAAAAGGGCTAGCTTTGGGTCAAAGTCAAAGATATATGACATATAAAGCCTCTAGTTGACAATGAATTAACTAGGACAATAATAATATAAAAATATGAGACAATGAACGAGCAAAGTCATCTCTTCCAAATATTTTGGGAGATACTGTGCCATCCAATTCTGTTCATGAAGAACTATATTGAGTTTCTTTAAAATGTTTCCTACTGGCTTGTAAATCATTATCTGGATGTTTCCCTGACACAAATTCCTTGCCATAATCAAACAAGGTCCATGCTGACATGGATCTACATATCTCATTGATTAAGAACCCTCTTTGCAATTTCTATCTAAATTATTACCACTGGATACTGGTTTCTCACTGCTTGCTAAATGTCCCTTACCATTGGATACTGGTTTCCCACTGCTTGCTAAATGTCCTTTACCATTGGATACTGGTTTCCCAGTGCTTGCTAAATGTCCCATACAATTGGATATTGGTTTCCCACTGCATGCTAAATGTCCCTTACCATTGGATACTGGTTTCCCACTGCATGCTAAATGTCCCTAACCATTGGATACTGGTTTCACACTGCATGCTAAATGTCCCTTACCATTGGATACTGGTTT
>QKMX01350207.1:24896-40202 GCA_003401595.1 Venustaconcha ellipsiformis
TCCACTTGGATTACACTTTTTTCCTTGCCAGGGGTTGGCAATATTTGCATTTGTGTACAAAATTGATCTGTATACAGAACTCTCTTGAGTTTTCAGATATTTATTTCAGTTGCATATTTCTTGTCATCATTGCACATAGACAATAGATTTATCATGATGCCATGGGGATCAAACAAGTTTCCTGGAGACTCAGTATTATGTTTTGCACCGCTACTAAGCCTTGGGCTTTTCATATGTGGCTGGAGAATCAATGTGGGAATGGAGTTATCTTTCTGTCCAATAACATCACCATGGTGATTCATCTCAAACAGCAAGCAGAACAATACTCAGACCTTTGTATTTTTGTTTGGGATTGGTGTCCTCGTCAACAAACCATATTTGAGTATACATTTACTAAGCTGGTTAAGGTGTGAGAAGATTCATGCTTCTGCAAGTAGGAAATAATAAAAATGGAATGACTTTTTCATCCCTCTGTTTTCACTCAAATGGACACTCAATGGGATTATCCTATGATGGATCTATTGTCGACAAGGTGGAATACCAAAACCTCAACATTTGTTTCCCAGTCCTTGAAACAAAATGCCAGAATAATTGATACTCTTTATTTAGATTGGAATGGCTGAATGTATACACTTCTCCAACACTGCTGATCTAGAAGGGGGATACAGGAATCACTTGATCCGAGTGTCTCCTCTTCCTGACTAATGCCCTCAATATTTGAGCAACCTCATCAGTCGCAGATATTCCCTCATCTGAATTAAGAAACCACAATGGCAGGTGTTTCATGCCAACCCAGGGTTACTGAACTGCACATCATGATCTTATTAAAGATGTCCTTAAAAATTGGCAGTTCTTACAAGTGGTAGAAAATCCCTCAATCCCTTAAGTAATACAACCATGAGATGAAGTATAGAGGTGCATGAAGGCAATGGAACATAATCTCAGTGGAGCATACAAGAGCACTTTATGCCAATGTTAAGTTCCTATGGCTCTTCAATGAGAAACACTTAGCACTGGCACACTAGGCTATTATGGAAGAGATGATATCAAACAAACCAAAAGATCTATATGGTCTTCTATTCATTTTGGATTTCACTTGGTCAGTGACATTAGACCCTTGCCCAAGTGGAAGTTATCGGTATTAGCCTGGCAAAACAAGACACCATTTGAACTGCTCTCAAGAGCTACTTAGTTTACCTAACTTGTAAGTCCTTCTTCCTCACTACTTAGGCAGTCAGCAGGCAAAATCTGAAATATACTTCTCCTTGGTGGTCCCATCTCCTTGCAGTTCCACCATGAAGGACCAATATCGCTTATGACACCCCCCCACACACTTCTGTTCATGAGGAATTAGATACATGTAATAATTTCCACCTTTCTGAACACTTCATCTCAAGGACATCAGCAAGGTCCAGTGTGAGCTCTGAAGTGGTATCTCAGACTTTCAAGAGAGGAATAATGTAGTCTATGGGTCCTGCATATCAGACTAAACCCACACCAATGAATTTTCTCCACATATTGGCTCATGAAGTAAAGACAATCAACACAGGCAATGCATAGGAGTGAAACTGTTCCTATCTTCATCCATGCAATGTGATTGATATCTGAGTACACTTCTCCAGTTCTTATCAGAGATCTCTCATCCTATAGGGCTCAAGTCGATTTGGTGGAATCTTTTTCCATGGCACAAATGTTACCATTCCAGATAATTTGACAGCTTCATACAGACATGGCTTCACGACTTATGTTGGATTTGTGTGAGAGAAATATTTTTTCTCTTTCAAAGCCATTTCCTGACAGATGGAGTCCTTTCCAGTCAGGTTACCTAGAAACTGTCTCACTTACCTTAGGGGACTAGAGATGGTCTCTCTGGGGTGAGGGGATGTATCTCTCTCCACCTCTTACCTATTCTCCTGTGGTATTTTGTTTGGGTAACATGTTTGAAAAGAGACTAATTTTTTCTAGTAGATTATATTTCTTTGAGAATACTTTCCCATTCACAATACACATACACCCTCCAATCCTAACACAGATGCATTATGTACTAGTAGTAAATGAGATATTTATGGGATTAGGCACCAATACCTATACCGAGGGGAGATCACTCTACCTGACTGCCACCAAGGTGGGCAGATAACTTTAAGCTTCTTGTAGCTAAAAATGTTACCTGAGGAGGGCTGGATTTGTGAGGTAGTAGCAGTTCTCCTAAGTAAGTAATCTCAAAGAAACTTTTTTATTTGGAAAATTTGTTTCTTTGCACAAATAATGACATTATTTTCAAGTAATCATGTTTGTTTCTAATATTTATTTTGCTATAGTAAGAACATAATCTTTTTGTGAACCATGTCTGAATTTACATTTATTTGAAGATAATTATTTCTAAGAACTTTGCTAAGCTTCAAATTTGACAGTTGCTGGTATTTTGATGTTAAAGCGCTTGAAACTTTTCATTTATCATGCATATTGTGCATTGTTTCAAGACATTTCTTATATTCATTGCCATTACTTACAAACTATTAAAAACTTGTATATTGTGCCCATAGTCATTGTTGCAGTGTTGCACTTAAGATCCAAAAGGCAAGATATACTGGGTCCTCCAACCTCCAAACCTGGAGGCACATGGAACATTTTAAGTTACACTAATGGTTGTCAAAGACTTGACATTGCGAATCACCTGACCACTGCAGATATGTAATGTTTTCATTGCCTGATACAATAATTTAAAATGACATCTTATAGTTTTTTTTGTCATTAGAGACGATGTGGAAGGACATTCATAAAAGAAAAGTAGGTGTGTCTTCGGTTTCTTCCTGATGAAAATGCATTCCCAGTGCACAAGTTATAGGAAATTTTATTATCCCGTGCTTATGGTGCAACACTGTTTATTTTTAAAAAGACAAATAGTTCAGTGTACTTTTCTCAAGAAACACTTGCAGATTTGAATTACCACGGGTATGGTAATCCATGACCCTTTTACAAAACAACCTCTAAATCACAATTTCATGTGAAAATCTCTTTACTCGCTATAGTTAATGCCTCATCTGACACTTGACTATTAAAGATTTTTAATTATTAGTAGAGATTAAACAGATTAATTAATAATTATTATTATTGGGAAATAATTTTATCAGGCTATAGTAAAATAGGTTAAATGATGTGAGAGATAGTTTACATGAGCCTTGGTCTTACAATGGCATTTAACCCACAAAAACAATAATATTATTTAAGCTTGCTTAGTGGGATGGTCAGCGGTTTAAGCAGTTGAACATTACCAGACTCACATAGGCTTAGTTTTTACATTCTGTGAAGCATAATTTTATATATTTAAACAAGGAAAATAAGTAAATGTTACATCACAAGACAGAAGTCTTAAAGCTGATAGTTTTTTTCTTTCTTTTAAGTACCTTCAATGAACTACGTAAATTAAACTGCTACGTGGTCGTCCCAACATTTGCATGTCATAAGTTTAAAATTGTGAGTCATATTTATAACATGTTCCACATTTATCATTAAAATAGAATCTAAGAGTACTGCTGTTCAGCCACTTTGACCTGAATTTAATGTCATTTTTTTAAACTTGAGATTTTTTTTCCTATTTTTGCAGACAGTATTTAAATGTAGTAAAATCTAGAGTTCCACCTGATCGTGATCAACAACAACAACCAGTCAGAATGTCCAGGACAGATTCTGGTGCTACTGAATTGGTGACTGCTGTGAAAGAAGGTTTGTCATTGGAAGAAAAGAGCAGAAGAGGACCTAATGACCAGGAAAGCTTACCCACAGAGTCTTTACTGCGGAAAGTCGATCATTGTGTAAAAGACATTCAGCAGATAATGAATAAGATAATCCTGAATACAGATGGTTTGCTTGGGCAGAATGCTAGTGGATCACCATCCCATGAGAGAGGATTTACTTGATATTGGCCTGTTTCTTGTTTAGTTGCAATAAATATAAATAATGTTCATGAAAATCGTACAGTGCCAAGGCAAAAATTAGGAATAATAATATAAATTTGAGAAGCCAAAGCTGTTAAATGTTGCTAGACTGTTTCTGTTTATGATAGCATCACATAGATTAACAATTTATAAATGTTTCTCAGTAGGTGGAACACAGTTGCATTTAGAATGTTTGTGATACTGAGATGTAGGATGTAGCAAGAGTAATTGCGCTGACTGTATGCTAAAAGTGAAATGTAATTGCATTTTCACTGGAAATGGCATGGAGATTTCAATAGTGGTAAGAAATTTTTAAACATTTTTGGCATATTTTGCAGGCAAGATATAATATTTCTCGGAACAATTGTTCATAGGGATGTTAAATAATTAAATTTTTGTATTTGATGGCTTATTTTCCTTTTTGATTGGTTAGATTGTCAAATACTATCATTGCTAAAACCAGTGTAGAAAACATCCACAAACGCACAGTGATACAGGATTTCAGAGATTAATTGGATGGTTTAGTCAAAGACATTGGTTGGGTGATACCAGGGGCTTTCACTAATGTTGATGGGTATATTTATTTAATACTATTAAAAAAAACGGTAAAAAAAAGTGTGTAAGAAAAATTAGTCTTGATGAATATTACTTTCTGGGTTTGATGGTTCCATGCATCAACTTAAAAAATCAAAAATTGTATGTTATTCACTTAAGAATATCATCATATCATCCACTTGTCAGATATTGTGTATTATTATTCTCATTACAGCAGATATTAATATGGAAGTATCAGTTTGTGAACAATATTTTCTTTTCAATAAGAATTCATTTTATTCATGCAATGGTAATTTATTGAGAAGAAAAAAATATTAAAGTATAACTTGGTTCAGCATTAAATTATCAACAGCTATTTCATTATTGGCTGAGAAGTTGTTTTTTATAATTGACATTATGTCATTTTATTTTTAATGTGATCATAAAGTTGTATAAAGAGTTTCATACTGGTAAGAATCTTAAAATCCGCTGAAGTGAATGCTAGTCAAATTTAAAATTGTAATTCATTTTGGAATAACAAATATATTCACATACAGTTAGATCCAGTTGCAAACTGCATGGACCCAGACATGCCATCACATAATATTCCAGCAGATTTGGGTCTCTGCAGTTTCTTAGCAATAATCAGTGGAACAAATATAACATACAGGGTTCCTGCAGTCTTGGAAATCCTGGAAAAGTTTGTAAATTACAGAAAAGCTTTTCAAGGGCCCTGAAAAGTTTTGAAATGTTTGTAAGTCATTCAAAGTTTTGAAAACTCATGGAACTAGGTATTTTGAATTATCTGGTCACATTTTCATTTGCCAATGCAGAAATTTTACCGACCTACCTAACTTCAATAATTTATTTGTTAGAGCAGGTTCCCCATAAACTTCATTCAACCTCAATAATGTTCTGAATCATTGTACACTTTGGTACTCAAAAAGAGAATGATCTATCTGATAGGATGAAGGTAGCCCAAAGCCAGCTGTGAAATATGTTTTTATGTTAAATTTACATGTTTGGTAAGTATTAGAGGTCATATATTTAAGTAATAGTTACTCTTGAAATAGGTAAGAAGGTCTTGGAAAAGTGATGGAATTATATTTTTAAAGATTGAAGGAACCCTGAACATAGACCCTGATTTGATGAATTACATAATTACAGTAATTTCAGTTGGACCTGACTTATAATTAAACTTAATTAATTAATAATAATTAATAAGATGGGTATCAATTTAGTTTATTTTGTTCACCTGTGTAAATACACTACTAGATTTTAACAACATTGACTCGGATCTGTGGTCATATAATTGGCCATCAGATCAGGGTCTGTTGTGTTCACTTAAAGTCGTAAGTAGAATGGACTGCATAAACCTGGTCCTGCTTTTAAAAACAAGAAAAAAAACCCCAAAGTCTCAACTTTAAAGTCTCAGCCCCAATTTTTTTAGACTAGTTTTTTGAAACATTACAATAATTACATTATTCCTATTTTAAAAAAGTGATGGGGTTTTGGGGAAGTTTAACATCGAGGTACTGTTCTTAAACTTTACTTTATAGTAATTTGACATGGTGGTATAATTTAGAGTTGAGTATGCAAGTTAAAAAAGCCAAGACAGATCTGGCACATTATACAGTAGAAGATCTGGGTTTATGCAGTTTGAAGTTGAGTTATTACATGTGACCATTTCTTTTTTCATAATAACTGAACTACTGTCAGATCTCATTAATTTATCTTCTGTTTATTTAATATTCTTTTAATGTTGTTGGGATTGTGGCTCAGTGGGATGCACACTAGCATATGGTGCTGGAAGTCTCGGGTTCAAATCCACCAATAGGACCTATGTTTCCTTACAATTTGCTTAGGAAGAGCCACAGTAGCACGGTGGTTGTGGTATTGGCTCATGAGCAGATAAATGCAGGTTTGATTCCCACCTGTGGATCGGCTACTGTGTTGTCTTTCAGCAAGGTACTTTATTTGCCTCAACACAATATAACCTTCTTTGTGTTGGGTGTACCATAAAACACTTAAGCAACCCAATCCATCTCCACATTTTGGTGAAGAGCTGTGATAGCCTGGGTTGTCTCCCTTCATGTGTCCTTGGAAAAGGAACTTTGCCTCCATTTCTTCTGCATGATTTACCCATTAATGTGCCAGATGTTAAAACATAGCACATAATATCATTGAAATTATTATGATATATAATTTGTTATCAATCTAATGTGGATGATAAGTGTTATTCCTCTATTCAGGACAAAAAAAATCCCACCTTTTTGCAGATACAAGACCATTTCGATAGTGCAATGAAACCTGCTGAAGCAGACATATATGCCCCAAGAAGACATGGTCATAAGAAACAACATTAATGAAATATTTTTGTAAATTTAACTATTTCATATTTGTCGAGGACAAAATTGAATTTTCACTTAAGTGACTTTTTATCAATAGTACCACTGTATTCAACCAGGAAAAACACTTCCCTTCATAGCAGAGGTTCTGTCCATATCTAAAACTCTGCATTAGCACACCTGCTTGAAAAGTTAACCAAGGTTATGATATTTTTTATGCTTGAGTATTAAAGGTCATTCAGAATTCACTGTTCAGGTGACTACTTTAGTTAGGTACGTACATTTGCAATGATTCTAAAATGGCTACAGAATTGTCACTCAAATGTAATATAAAAAACATTCTAATGGCTCCTAACCAGTCTAATTGTCAGGTGGGTGTAAATGTTTACCTAATTGCTATCATACAGGTGTAGTTTAGTCATAACTCAAGAATTTGTCTGTCACTAGACAGTCCTCACTATTTAACAAGCACATTTCAAAACTTCAACCTTTGTTTTGTCAAGTTTCCATAAAATTTTGAAAACATTCTCATTCTTTCAATCACCCTGATATTTTTCAAGGAGAAAAATGCAGATTGTACATAAATAGCTACACTAATTTGTAGGCAGAATATTGTCACTATTCTAGAGGTCAGTTAGTGAGACAAGACTATTTTCTTGCCATGGAAACAATGTCATAGATTAAGTCAGCAATTTTGCATTTAGGTCTAGTAAATTTAAATTACATTTGATCATGTTGTCTAGCTTTGTTAATTGCAAAGAAAAACAACCTGTGATAAGGGAAAGCCAGAGACATTTGTTCTTTTTTAAACAGGTTGTTTTCAGTGAAGGGATCATGAAACTAAACAATTTTATACGTATATACAAATTGAGTCTCCCCACTCAATGCATATTGGTGGATTGAAAAACAAACTGTAGTATATAAATAAATGTTTTGTATATATTCAAATTCATTTGCATATTAGTTGCTTAATGGAAGGTGCAAAGTGAGAATTTTACATGAGCAAGTTCATTTTTTTATAGTTTACCAGAATGAGCTTATAGTACAACCCTGCATCTGTAAACAATCACCATTTGGAAGACCTTAAAAATCACTGGAGCAGTTTTAACCAAATTTGTCTGAGAGTATCTCCAACATGAAAGGCTATTAAATTTATACATATGATGTTGATCTGCCATCAAGTATGTCTGACATTGCTAAAACAAACCATAAAAATTAGAAGAACTTCTCATCAAAATTTCACTTTGTACAATTTTACTAATTTGACAAAAAGCATCTTGACATGATGGGCAGTCAGGTTTATGCAAATGTTAAGAATCCACTATCAGATAAGAATCCACCATCAAATAATGCTACCTTTTCAAAAACTGACAAAACTTAAATACATGTACTTAAATTACTTCCAAAAAAAATCGTTCAATAGAATTTGCCAAGATATTATAGAAAATGTCCTGGAAAAAAGAGTTTACAAGTTTTTAAAAATGTAGCCACACTGCTATCAAATATGGTCATCTTTACTGATAAAAAGAACTTGACACAATTTCTTCTCTGGAAAAAGAACTTTTGTCACACAATAGCAATGTAATGAAAGGCTGTTTTTCTAGAATCAGTTCATTGTCAATGTTAAGTTTATTACAAAAGGTATATCTTCCATTCTGGTAAAAGTGTGATAATTACACTTGTATATACTCTATGGTTCACGGGCAAACTCAAAGATTAGGGTTGGGGGCTCATGGGCAAACTCAAAGAGTAGGGCTGAGGGCCCATTGCCAAACTCAAAGAGTAGGGTTGGAGGCTCATTGGCAAACTCAAAGAGTAGGGCTGAGGGCCCATTGGCAAACTCAAAGAGTAGGGTTGGGGGCTCATGGGCAAACTCAAAGAGTTGGGCTGAGGGTCCATTGGCAAACTCGAAGAGTAGGGATGGGGGCTCATGGGCAAACTCAAAAGAGTAGGGCTGGGGGCCTAGGTGGTCTAAGGCATTCACCTTTACAGGTCACTGACATCTTTCCTCAATCCATGTAGGTTCAGGTCTTGGTTCAGACAACATGAGTAGTGAGAAATCTTCCCAGTAGCTTCCAAAGGGTTTGTGGTTCCTTCCAGGATTTTCCAAGGTACATTTATACCCCATTATGTGCTGAAAAATGGTGTTAAACCCACAAAATCTAATCAAACCAATATGAAGAGCTGATCCAGTTCTCTCTGTTATAGACTTAATTCTACTCCAAATTTTGTGAAAAAAAACAAAAACTGATCAATCAGAAAAAGCTTCAGGTTTCCAAGTTTTGACCTTCAATTATTGTTAAAAATACCGAGTATATTTTCCTGATGGAGGGGCCAGGACACTTCGTTATAAAACTTAATCAGCAAGTCTCATCACTCCACTGATTGAACTGCAGCTGCATAGAAATCATCATATTCATTGGTGTGGGATAGGGAAATCTCACTCAAGGGGTCATTCTGTATATTGGTGTGGGATAGGGAAATCTCACTCAAGGGGTCATTCTGTATATTGGTGTGGGATAGGGAAATCCTGCCTGATGGCCATTATATGCATTGGTATGGGATAGGGAAATCCCACTCAGGGGTCATTGTATGCACTTGTGTTGGATAGAGAAATCCCACTCGAGGGTCGTTATAGGCAATGGTGTTCAATAGGGAAATCCTACTAAAGGTTTATCATATACAATGTGGAATAATCAAAGTCTTCATATGCATTGGTTTAGAATAAGAAGATTCCAACCTAGGGTCAGAATTTTACATCAGACACAGGCTTTGCAGAATATCTGAATCAAAATTATGATGCTACACCGAGACATAATGAAAGATTCTTGTTGATCACATTGACATTAGGAATATAAGCCTCCCAAATTCAGTCCATATGATATGGACAAAAGATAACATTTGCTAATTACCTCCTCCTACCTTTGCCAGGTGGTACTAGTTTTAAGCTTTCACTAAAAATTTTCATTGCATCATTGACATCATCTCCAAAATTCAGTTGTAAATTTGTGCTCATTTCATCCATCCATTGGCTGTTTTTTTAGAATGTATTGGGGATTATTATTATGTAGGTGATACACATAATTTTTTAAATTTTGACCAGAACATAATTATGTGGATTTTTTTTCACTTAATTTATTTTCTGCAATCTCTGACTATATACTTGTATAACAGAATGTTCTAATAGAACATGTAGGTTTTTTTTGTACAAGCATTTATTTTGTCACCCTCTTATATGTAAGGGAGGTTTGTGGTGTTTGTTAATGCTGTCAAATATGAATTTATTCGTTTGTTTCATACTTTGATATAGAAAAAAACATGACTACAAAAAATGTTAAATGAAATTCGAAGCCAGTGAGGACTCTCATAACTTGTGTCTCACATGTACATCATTGACTACTTGAAACATGTGAGCCATTTGGTTGAAGAATACATGCTGTACTGTCCTGTGAAATACTGCACAGAAATAGATTTAGAAAATCGAATACAGGAAATACTGGTGTTCTTAGCATGCATCCTAATACTGAGCCATCTTCAGCCAAGTGGTGGATGCCATCGGCTCCCCCCCCCCATGAAGATACAACATACTTTACCTATGGCTACATTTACATCTGGAGAAATGGATGAGGCTGTGACTCCATAACAGCTGTCTAAAACTATCTTTGGAGTTACACTTGTGTCACTTGGTATAGCAATCTGATGATAGAGTAGATTAGTTCAGGCCATTTTTTTCCCCTGTGTTTCATCTTCTTCTTTCTCATTTGTGAATCTTGACACTGTGGTATAATCCTAGGCAGCCCAGTGAACATGAGTCCAAGCATGACCCAAATTTTGGTGGCATATTGTTTACACATGATTTGAATAAACTCTGCCATCTAGCTGCACCTCAGTTTGATGCTGTATTTACTGACGATGATACTGTACAGTTTTGGATTCCATACTTGTTCAGTGACTGTATCGCTTCTGTTGCAGATCATTCTATGTTTAGTCAAGTCGAGTTGTGGAATGTTAATAATGCCTTAGTGATAGATTAATCTATGTCTTCGTTAAAAATACTGCAGCAGTACAGCCATCTAAATAGCCATTTATATGCCCAACACCTGTACTGACTGATTTTGATTTTGAGAAGATATTCATGACTAGATCCTATGAAGATAGGATTTACTCAGTGCTTACCATGACATTCTTAGAAATGAAAGCCATGCCTTGGCAAAGCTTCCAGGAATGTGATATCCATACATTGACCTTGATCCAGATCAGGATGACCTATGCAGTGAGTATGGGGATAAGCCTGATGATGCTTCATATTCAGATCCCACCATGGGAAGGGCTGAGTACAGCTTTATGACAGCAACAGAGGAATCAGAATCCCCCCCATCTTCTATGCTGTTGTACAGGGTCAAGGCCTCAGTCATAATAATAATGAGGAAGTTAGACCTTCCTTCCATCTTCTTTAACAGTCTGGGAAAGTCCAGGTAATTGCTGAGCAGTTATCTGCCAAGATCAGTGACCAGACAACTTCAAAGCCTTATTTTCTGAGAGTGATATACCAGCATCCTTTGCATATGTTACTGGTATAAAACCCATACTGATAAATTTTCTGCAGATCTGGTGCTAGATAAGAACTGACTTGGCCAGTTTACTACTATAAGGTTGATGAAGGAATTTTTCATAATTCGTAATCAATGGCTAGGAAAGCAGAGGTGATCAACAGGGCAGCCTACTATTCGATGGCGAATACTTTGAGTGTCAACCAGTCTTGACCATGTGCAACAGGACACGTGGTTTCACTCAACCTCACTCAAGCCATACCATGCAGATCA
Source organism: Venustaconcha ellipsiformis (assembly GCA_003401595.1). Lineage (NCBI taxonomy): Eukaryota > Metazoa > Mollusca > Bivalvia > Unionida > Unionidae > Venustaconcha > Venustaconcha ellipsiformis. Next base: position 36,537 of record QKMX01350207.1, read on the forward strand.
CTCTGGTTGGTTCACTTTTATTTTTCGGTGGCAAAATAGAGGACATGTAAGGGCAGTCAGCCCAATAATTGGGCCTCAGCCTCACTGTGTAGTCACCATTGCCTTATAAATCATCCCCAGCTCATCCTCAAAGACATCATGAGCAGTGAATAAGTGATATGTGATCATTCACTGTACACTCCCAAAACTAGCCTCAATCCCAACCATCCATAATGGAGACAAGCTGATAATCAAGTGTCCCCAACTGCCTTCTGATAGGTGCCAGACTCTTGCAATTAAATGAGTACTGGATCAATATTATGCAAAGTATGTGGGCTATCCAAATCATATTAGAGTGGCTTTAGATTTCTGATTGCCAACCCACTCACTTTTCATTCTCTCCATTCCTGACAGAAGTACAGTTGGACTTGGTAAAGGATGGACTTTTACAGCAAGAGATCAGGATGCAGTAGAAATTCGCAATCTCCATGGTTTTATTGCAGGCTTCTTTTGGTCAGGAAGGTCAAAAGCAAGCTCAGGCTGATCAATGCGCTGAGTTGACATAATTCATACATAATGAAATTCAAAGTGGAGATGGAAAGATCAGTCCACCTCTCCATCAGTCTCAATGTGAGAGATATTTTCACATTAGCAACCATCCATTCTAACAGAAATTCTTTCAGTTTGCATACTGAAGGAACTGTTATCAGTTTTGGACTTTCCCTTTTGCCTTGAACACAAGCCCTTGGGCCTTTATAAAACTAATAAACTGTGTCATCTGCCTGTTCTATACGACATCATCTACTTCCAAAGCAGCACATGCTCCAGAAACATGGTAAGTTTGATTCTAGTCAAGGGAAAGAATGATCTCATGTCCCTTCTAAATAATCTTGGATACCTGATCCATTGGGAAAAGTCCAATCTTTGTCCATCCCAGTAGTTTATCCTTCTGGGTATGGAATTTCTCACCCATCTTCCTTACCTTTGGTTGGTCCAAAATCCTTAAGCACATTGAGTTGTCTGTATTAAGTTTTACCAATGAGATTTAGCTCTATAGCAACACATTCAGGTAGGCCTAGTCTCAGTTGCGCAGATGGCTGACAGACCCTATTAGCATCAGGCACTTTATGCAGCTTTCAATGGATTGAAAGTTTATTATTACAGTTTATTGGGTAAGAGTTTCTTTATTTATTCCCAAATGTAAACCATGTCGCCTTCAGTTGTGATGCCTGCAAGTTAGGTTAACCTTCATATAGGGAATCCTACCTTCTTGCTTCGAAGGTTACCTGTCAATATTCCATCCACCTATTACCCTTTGTCCTAAGGTTAACTTGATTTGGCTGATTTATTCAAAGGAGAAAGCCAATTTTTCAGTTAATTATGTTCCTTCTAGAATACATACCCTCCTATCCTTCCTGCATGTAAGCATCCCATTCATGATGTTCTGCAAAACATAGAACGAGCGCCACCTTGTGGTGGCAAGGGTTGGTAGTGGACTAGAGTTTTTGCCCTTTTTATAATATAGACAGGAAAGATGAATTTTTGTGTTATGGGAGGACTGGATTTGGGAGGTAGTATGGCTTATGAGCAGAGAAGTATTGTAGAAGAAACATAATTTACTAAATATGTTTGATTTCTCACATTTTTGAAAGAAACATTGGGTTAAAGTAAGAATGATATATTGAGTGATGATGCAAGGTTCAAACTGCAAAACACTTGTTAAAAATTTCTGTATCTTCATATTGATAAAAAAAATTACATTGAAATTGAAAAAAATTGAATTGTGAACATTGAAATTGAAAAAAAATTCATTGTGAACATTACATGATATTTGAACATATTTTAGCTTTCAAAGAACAAATACTGACAATACAGTTATCCCAATTGTGTGCTGTTGATAGCTGCAGCAAAGATATGATTTAGATGTCAACAGGTAAAAATATCAAGTACACTCTTATCCAAAAGATTAATCGAACAGCCCCAATAAAATGAAATAGTCCTCGATTTAACTTTGCTCTAGAATTGATATACTTGTCAAAAAACATAATGAGAATATGAATTTAATAACAGAGACCCAGATCTACTGGCACATTATGCAGTGGCTAATATGGGTTATGTAAATGCATTTAATGATATAAATTAAAAGCTTATTTTAATTTTAAAATTTAATTGTAATATAGTTCTAACAAGGTTTATTCAGTTGTAATTTTTGATTGATCTGCACAATTATAACTGTATAACAAATTTTCCAAACAAAAATTATTGATCACTATGAACTTTTACAAAAGCAGTTTGGTATCCAACTAGGTCAAGAAAGTTGATATTGGAGTGCAGGGGGAATCAAGGTACAGTCACGAGAACAAGAGGTCACGCAAATTTTCATTCATCTTCTGTATGTTCAACTATGAATGGGATAGAATGGTAACACTTTTTTTGTAATTTTTTTCAGTTTTAACTTGTACATATGATATTTCTTCAAAATTATAGTTTAGCATAATGTTAAATTTGAACTAAATAAATCTGAATTGACAGCTACATTTTTGCTGTCTCTACATGTATGAAGGAAGATAATTGTATGGGAAAAATAAGTATTATGTATGAATTGAAATATAAGACATGACATACGATGCATAATATATTTACAAAGTTACATAATTACCACCAATTTATTGGAATTGGGTGCAGTTTTTTTCCCCTGCCAGTGTTTCCCAGGCTTTGTTTATAAATAATGTCAAATCTCCATTTTGTTGCACAACTTCTCACATCATAGTGCGACAGAAATTGGTTTTGTATTTTAAATTTCTCCAATGCAACATGATCAAAAGGTCAAATGTTCTAAACTTTCATATAATATGCTTATTTCAGATGTTTTGGGTTCAGGGTTGGTTTGGTGGTTTACAACACAGGAGCTCATGTATGTTATTTAGTGCCATGGTAAATGGAGTAAAGTAGACATGCTATGGTGGCAGAGTTCTTCACTAGACCACATTAAATATTTTTAGACAAAACTTCAATAAATGAATGAGGGTTCAAAATGGTATTGTGAAAACAAGTGTGTGGTTCTGAGGTGAGAATCAGTTTAAGTTGCTTTAGTTCTTACACTATTAGATGCACATGAATTGCAACTGGATTGTAAGCAAATCCACATCATAAATCCATCTATACCTGTATCTTTACATGATCGCAGTTCAAATTTGAATTCGTTTCTCTTTTTACAAATCATTATATCTTTAGATTGCAGTTTCATGATGGTTGATATCTGCTTTTGCACCCTTCATTTTGTAAAGCTGTAGAGAAATGTTTATATTTTCTTGATTTACATATTGTGTCCTGTTATGTTGATCTCAGGTAGATTAAAAATAAAGATGCTTGATTTCTTTTTTTTTCTTCTTCTCATTTACTCTTTATATACCCATGTCTATTTAGGAGTCCTTGTGTTATCCATCCATCTTTCACAAACTCTCCTCACAAACACTCTGGTAAATGCATAAATGCCATGAAACTTGTACCGCTCCAGTGTCCTAAGAGGTAAGGACATCCACCCTGGTTGTGGGAGATCGCAGGTTTAAAATCCAGGTCAAGTCATACTAAATACTTACAAAAATGGTACTAGCAGCTGCTTTGCTTGGAGCTCAGCATTAAGAGGTTAGTTTTAGGGCTGGTCATCCTGGTGTCAGGATGTGACTG
>QKMX01350257.1:1675-16827 GCA_003401595.1 Venustaconcha ellipsiformis
ATATATATATATATATATATATGTCAGTAGCATTTGCAGCATTGAAAATTCATTCAATGAAAATAACTTTATTTTGCAAGATTTAAATTTCTTTTTTTACAAAAACAGTTGCATAATCGATATGAATAATTTCTTTTACAGCAAGCCAAATATGCCATAATCATTGAGGAGGATTTAGATGTTTCACCAGATTTCTTCAAGTAAGTCAACTTAGAGCATAGACAAAGTGTCTGTTATATGTAGGGATTGAATGATAGGGGAATTTTTTTTATCAGGTCCAAGTACCTAGTTGGGTCATGTTTATCGCTCCCATTTTGCCCTGTTTTCATGCCCTCCCCTCACCATTTTTGTAAATTATAAAACAGGGTGGTGGTGGAAACTGACCTGGACACGATCAAATTTTTGTCTGAAAACCTGAGCTGGCCAAGTATTTTTTTCCAAGTATTGCAAAACCTGCTGGGTTAGGGTGTTTGAGCCGGCTACCTGTCCATCTCTGATTATATGATTATATGATATGTTACATGGCTTGTGGAAACTTCACTGTCAGTCAAAACATTCTCATCTCTTTTTGTCAAATAACTGTGACTCTGTTAATGAGACTTATATATTCATTTCCTAATTTGGGCATATGCATGTCCAGCTAGATATGTGAATATCTTTGATATTAAAAATAGGCAGTAAAAATAACATTTGCCAGCTTTTAACAATCATTGTTTCATCCCCCCCCCCAACAAAAACTCATTTACCATATTCTGATATTAGTGATTACACATTGAACTTTTATGGCATCCTTAGGGTTATTATGCTTTCTTAACTACTATGGGGTTTAGAGCGGTTCAAATTGGTCATTTTTTATATCTGAAACTCCTTTTCAAGCATGTGACAAAGACAGCCGAATACATTCTTTTTATTGGACAATTCAATCATTAATCATATTTAGTAAAGTAGACCATATGATTTATTTCATTGCAGAATTGTCAGAGGTAGCAGTCACACTTGAAAATGCCAGTTTCCTATATTTGAACAAAAATATAAAAACTTCATAATTTAGTTTGCAAAACAGGACACATTGATCTGATGAATATTAATAAGCATTAGAGATGAGGAATTTCATTAGTAGGAATCAAGTTCAAAGGATGTGAATATTCATTCTGCTCTTCCTGTAAAGTTGATTTTACAATCTGACACTGTGGTAAGAATAACATTAGGCATCATGCAGTGTATTAAAGCATATTAAACTTAACAACAAATATGCCATTGTTGAAATCTGTGTCAGTGAAATCTGCATCTATCATGGATAAATATGTATGTGCTGAGATACTGTTTACCAACTTTATAGTTGAACATAATCACCTGTTTATGATAACAAATCATTTTTCAGATCTTGTCAAAATAATATTCCATGACTCAGAAATTGCATGAAAGTTCTGATGCAAACAGATGAAAATTACTTATATAATGACCAAGTTTTAGTTTCTCATTGGTATAAGAAAGTGGAAGATATTTGTTACAATGAAAACTTTGCATTTCCATTGAAAATCCTCCCATTTTTGAATCCAGAACTTCTGACTAAATTTTCCAATCACATGATTTGTTCTAGGCTAACTTGTCAGTTTTGTCATATATAGAATGATAAATGTAACATTCAAACAGGGATCAAACAAAACAATGATCTTTGTTTATTAAGAGTTACTTTATATACATGCATGAATGTACATTATTTAAGGTAAGGATATGTACATCTGCACGTGCATTTTAGTTGGGGTTCAAGTTTTTTTCATTCAATGGTTCTTTGGTTTAAATTGACAGAAATCAACATATTTATCAACATTCCTTTTCAGCTATTTTAGTCAGACATTGTATCTTTTGGATCAGGACAAAAGCCTGTACTGCATATCAGCATGGAATGATCAGGTAATAATGGTTCTCTGTCCGCAGTGAAAGAGTGAACAAAATTAGTGTGAAACACATTGATTTTCTAGATCTAACACATATGCCATTTTTGGCAGGTATTAATGTACTTCTTAATCTGTAATGGAACAATTTTTGGAAAGGAGCCAGAATTTTTATTTATCCTTTGGATGCGTTCCTAGTTAGATGAATATTAGGGATATAAGCCTGCTACATCCTACTTCCAGCCCTACTAAAACAACAAAAGTTGTCTTTCCTTTCTATATCATATAGACAAAGGACAATAATTCTAGCCCATTACCTCTACTTGCTGCCACCAGATGTCACTAGTTTTTAAGCTTTGCTATTGTACAGTCAACATTGTACTTAAAATCTCCTGTCAGTTCATGCCAATATTTAATTTCAACCATTAATCCAGAATTTTGGATTTATATTGTGTATTAATGATTTCTCTATAGGTGGTATACATTACTTTTTAACTTTTTCCCAGCATTTTCATGATTTTGTCACTTTCTTGGACTTTATCTTATTAGAACACATTGTACAGCACACTATGATTGACACATGTTGTGATTCAAGGTTTTGCGCATACTGCCTTTTGCTTATTCACCCATTTGGTAATGGGTGTTGTTTTAGCAATCTATTAACATGCTGTATTGTTAAATTATACCTTGTTAAGTTGAATTTTATCATTTTAGTGGAACAGGTTGACAAAGTGTAATAAATGTCCTTTTTCAGTACCATGCATTGTGTGCATGCCACAATATCTGAGAGTGTTTAGACTATGATTTTGCAAAAGTTGACCAAAGGCAATGAAAAGAGGGAATGACAATGCAGTTATTAAATTAACAGCAAATCTTTTTTCCCTTTCTTATTCCTAGAGCTAATGTATCCATATTTTTAGGCTGCTCAGGAGAAAATTTAAGTACCCCACATAAGTCATAGAATATATGAATTTTAATGGATCCAACAGATACTATATTGGCGTCCAGAGCCATCCACAATCATCCAGCGCTCCAAGCTAGCTGTACAGCCAGTCCAGCCATCTCAATATGGGGATCTTATTGACACATTTGTCCATCCTGGCAGGTTAATAGCTTCATCTTTTTACAGTTATGGAGATCTCAGTGACAGATGTGTCTGTGCTACCATGCTTTTTCTTTATTTATGGGGATCTTAAATCAGTCCATCTCACCAGGTCTGTGGCTTCATTTCTCTATAATTGTGGAGATCTCAATGATAGATTGTCCATTCTACCATGCCTATGGCTGCATACAATTACAATCATGGGGATCTTATTGACAGATCCATTTGTCTCTCTAGGTGTACAGCTACACAAACTTATTGTAACAGGCATTTCAGTGATGGATTGGTCTGTCTAGCCTTGCCCATGGTGCAGCCAGTACTGGCACCTTCTAGACAACCTTCTACACATAAGATAACCATGCCAACCATTCTCCAGTTGAACCATCCATCCGAATTGATATGACACATTCATCGATTGGAGCCACCTTAACATATATTCATAACTTAACCACAGGGAAGTTACCTTAACTTATAGGGATGATGGCATTGCATTATCTATACAACTTGGGATTGTTTATCAGGATATGGACACAGAACCAGAACAGAATGCTACAAACAGTGAGCTTAAAAATACTTTTGAATGACGGCTTACTTGGACCAACTGTTGAGTTGACTGAGTCCAGCTTTAAGTCTTCCATAGAAGAGGTATTCTGGGTGTTGTCAGTTTGCCCTCCACCCCTACCACCATGCATGACTTTAAGGTCAAGCTTCAGTAGATACAGGCAGTGAGGAAAAGACTCCATTCTTCCAGCTGTTTCCCCAGGAAGATATATGATCATCTGTCTGGTGGAGTCTGTGATTGGAGTAATGCTAGGGCTTTCTTTTATGAAGCCAAGTACCCGTGATATTCTCATCATGCCAGTATAAAAAAAACACTCCAATGCTTTCCATGGTGAATGCCTATCTCTGGATAAGAATTTAGCAGCTGTTCACATATCTGCTGCAATCTTATAAAGTGGACAGAAATGCATTTCATGCCATATCAGAGCTAGTTTAAAATGTCATCACCCAGTCTTCAATGTTGGACATAGCCTCATTTTCACTTTTCCAACCTGTGCAACATAAGGCAGTAAGCATGCCCTAGAAACAAAGGCCTGAATTGTTCAGGTCATTAAAAGTGCAGTTCACCATTCCATGACATATGCACAAGGGGCTTTGGATTTCATTTAACCACCCCCTTTCTTTCTGTCCCCTTCAAATGGACGTACAGTATACTTCAGCAGGAGATACTTTCACTCAGCAATGAAAGGGAATTGGTGGGGATTTTGTTCAAGGTATTTCCTTATACAAAAAAGGCAAAGGCAAGTGTGGCTGATCATCAACCTGAGTCATCTCAATCAATACATTTTTCTGCCAAAAGTTCAAGATGGAGGTGGTGAGAGCAATCTGACTCCCAATCTGAAGGGGAAAGTGTGTCATCAGTCTCAATTTAAATTAGGTATATTTTCACATCCCTATCCAACCACCATCTTGAAATCTCTAAGTTTTGGTTACCTAACAAAATTTACTTGTGTCAAGTTCTTCATTTGAAACATCATCCCATGTGTCTTTTACAAAATCACGGATTGCATTGTCACCCCATTCCAGTTGACTTTATCTATATATATAGTGTTGGCAGCATATTTCGACAACATCCTCTAGAAATATATGGTAAGTTTGATTCTTCTTAAGGGTAGAAACAATCTCCTATCGCTTTTGAATAATCTGTTTTGTCATGAAATGGGGAAAGTGTGACCTACATCCATTCTAGTGTTTTGTCCTTCTGCATATGGGATTTATCACCAATCTTGATCTAATACGACTTGCACATGTTCACATAATACGGACTGCCAAACTCATTGAATCTGTTTCCAACAGGACTTGGATTTCAGAGAGATTGTTCTTGCTTGGATTATTCAGTACAGCAGTGGACTTGATCCCATTGGGTGTTTTTTATGCACCTGTTACAGATGACCCTGCTGGCTCAGTGGCACCCATTTTCCAGTGCATTTGATCAAAAGGTCACGATCATGAATGAGGTATGATTACTTCTTGGTCCATAGTACATTCCAAGTTGGCTCACAACAGAAATTCCTTTAGAGAAATCTCAATCAGAAGTGATAGTATTACATATGATTGGGGAGCCTGCCTGTTGTTGGGCTTTGATATGGTCAGAACCTTCTTGAAATAGAGGCTGTTAATGCATTTCAGTTCTGGAAGGACTGATTCTCTGGGAAATAGTCCTGATTATATTGGGCAAATCTGTAGTGGTGATCTATGTCTTCAAACAGGGGCCCAAATCTCCCAACATGTACATTCTGGTTTGGCTGTTTCTTTGTTGTGCAATAAACTCCATATAAACATGCAAATAAGGCACATTCCAGGTAGACTCCTGGCCAACACTCTGTTCAGAAAGGGTTAAATCATTCATATAGATGGTCCTACCATTGATCAGTCTTTCTTTGGATTTGCACTTGTTGGGGACTATCCGATGATTGATCTTTTTGTGATAAGTTGCCCCTCTATATCTCTCCTCTTCTGGACTCAGATGCATGCACTGATGCATGCACTGACAATCAGATGTGAGGGGTTGTGGACCTTTGCCTACTCATGTACAGTCATGAAAAAACAGAAGTAGTGGGATATGACATACTAGATGATTTTGGTAGCCCCTGCAATTACTTGAAGTACACAGTAGTAATTCGTGGCACATGCAAACAACTCTTTCTCCCTATGAAGACTGGGAAGTAGGTTGTCAAGCCCTATCTTCATGGATGAAGTAGGTTGTCAAGCCCTATCTTCATGGATGAAGTAGGTTATCAAGCCCTATCTTCATGGATGAAGTAGGTTACACGCTTGGCATACTCTGAAGTCTCAAAAGGCCAGAGTCATCTCATGAGGATTTCAGTTCTTGAAATTAAAGCAATATCTACAAGCCTAAATTTCAAACATAACATTTTGATCAGAGACAAAATAGAAGCTGGACCAGTGACCACCAGACCCAGTTAATGCCAACACAGCCATTTAGTTAGATTTAACAGTGAAAATTTGTCAGAAAGAAGAATTCAGTAATCATTTTCTTAACTGGATATAGGGGTAGCAGATCACATGACCATAGGCTGTGTTGCTTTTAAGTTAATGGAGCATGTTATAGTTAAAATAGGGAATCCAACCTTTTATTCCCTTGAAAGGGTACCTGAGGTATAGCTAGGATGCTCAGCATCCCCTCTTCCTATTACCTGTCCTCCTAATGTTAATGTGATCAAGGAACATATTTGAAGGAGAAAGCGAGGTTTTTAGTAGATTATGCTTCTCTAAGAATACTTATCCAGTCACATTACTTAAAAACCATCCCAGTCACCCACCATAAAAGCATCCTCGTTGGTATTTTGCTCAGCTTAAAAACTAACAACACCTGGTGGCAACAAGGGAGGTAATAAGCAGTAGTTATTGCTATTTAAGTATGATATAGACTGAAATGACAAAGTTTTGTCTTTATATTAGGGCTGGATTCAGGAGTAGGGAGGCTTGTATCCCTGACAGAAACTCAACAAACCATAGCAAAATATCCATAAGTTCATTCCCCACCTAATTAGCTTTGATTGAAGATGCTGATTATCCTTTTGCTATCTCTTGAAGGCAATCGTACCTATAAATCAAATTACCTTTTGGATTGATCATGCAATGAATTTGATTGTGAAATTATAAGGTACCTACTTTATATTCTGTACAGGTGTGTATTTCTTATAGTACAAAATTTAGCTGTATTTCCTAATTTGAAACATAGTTTATAGCTTAACCCTTTAAATAGATTTGAGATTTTCATGAATTTGGTGCTCTAGTTTTAAGTATAAAGAGATAGAAGAGTTATGTAGCTAGTGGATATCTTATGCATGTATGTGTGTGTGCATGGTTGTGTGTGTGTTATATGCAGTTGTGGGTAGTTCTTCCATCATAGTGGACCTGAATATAGTACACAGTTCCTTTTATATTTATGCTCATTTTGTTTTTCTTTTAAAAATTGTCATGTTCATTGTAAGGATGATAGATGGATTGTTTGCCCACATGTATGTATACATGTAAGTATATTTCTTCTTCCTATGCTTTCTGTTTCTGACAGTGTGTCTCTTATGCATTTTACTTTCTGAAATAAATGCATTATTTGTTATTTATTTATAAATATGTGAATTTAATGAATTGTTTTAATATATATTTAGGCACAGTCAAAACTGTCACTAGCAGCCATTAATCGGAAAAGGCAAAACTGGCTTTTGTATACAAGTTCACCTTTTAAAATTGGTTTCAGAACAAACAGCATGCACCAAATATGTTATTGTCATCATTATCATCATCATCATCATCATCATCATCTCCTTACAGTATCACAGTTGTTTTATGCAACAAGGTTATAATTATGTAGTTATCTCCAAAATACATGTTCTGCACAAGAATACTTCTCACTTCAACCCAACCTATAATGAAATTGTCACAGACTTAAAATTATACACTGATCTTGGTTTGTTCTAAAATCAATATCTTTATCAAATACAGGAAAGTGTGTCATGATCTGCAGGAAATTTGCAGTATCGTCATTGAGGTGAAAGTATTGAAACATGGCATTACATCTTTAATCCCTTTGTTTGTTATTCGACCAATAAAAACTATAGTTTGGGGCCTGTGTTATACCCCTAAAAATCATTCCAAGAAAGGCAGACATCTGATGGACACTTTTGTCAGACCAGTTTGAATCACAAGTTTTATGATCATTCTGCTTTTGACTGCAAATTGTTTGATTCCAATTGCATTATTTCCCATCAGTGTAACTAGAAAATACAATTGGAAATACTCTAGTTCAATTGCTGTATTAATGGGTCAGTGTCATTTAGGATGTCAACCATACAATTCAGTGTCAATATATGATGATAAAACATCAGATCCATGGTCAGAAAAGACGTTATTATTCATAAATCAGGTATTTCATCAAAACTGAACAACAAAAATATCAAAAGAAGACAGAGTCCTCTTGACAAAATCGGGTAATTCCTTTTGTAATTGCAAAGTTTCATTTCTGGAATTGTATTTTGTTATGATTCAGTTTAAACTTTTCACACTGAAAAGACTGAAAGAAGTAAAGAACATGAATCATTCTATTTTTTTTGAGTTTATTGTATATTTTGAATAATTATGGTCAATTTTGTATTTTCGACAGCTTGAAATTCCAATATACATAAATATGTTGGTTAGAAAAATTTGCTGTGCTTTCTAAAAGTATGCTTGAAATAGAAACAAGGTAATGATGTTATGAAATGATTCTCATACAGCATCATATTAGGAAACCCCAATGTATAACCTGCATCCACTGAAAAGTCAATATTGGAGTGTCACCATTCATTAACAGTGTTTCTTGGATGTGGCTTGGGATATCCCCCCAGTTTACAATTGGTTGGTTAAATTTAGATTTACATTGAAAAGTAGTAGGAAATACATCATTCAAACTGCATATTAGTAAACATACTTTCATAGTTTTGACTCTCTTGCAGTTACCTCATGGCAAATCTACCAGTATTTTATGGTTCCATGTAATGTGTAGATGAGAGCAAAAACAAAAGTTTATTTATGCATTTATTTAAGGGTGGGGGCAAAGGTAAAGACAGAAAAGTGGAGAGTGAGTTACAAGATCTTGTTTTCACACAATAGGGTTATGAACACTCATCCCAGGACCCATCACTGTTGTACAGAATAGAAACCATGCCAGGCTTGGGATGGATGTTGAGTAGAAATCTATATAAAGAAGAGCTAGAACCACAGTGGCCCTCTCCAGATAAGGTATAGTCTACAGGATCAGATCTTGCCTATTCTGCTTTAAATGTCTCACCTGTGTGAACGTGGTGAGATTTGGATTTAACTTTTCCAAGCATTTCAGTAAGAGCTACAGCATTGTCAGATTTCAAGTTTAATATTGAAATTTGCATGTTATGGATTATGTTACAACTTCAGGTTTTGCAGAACACTTGTTTATTTTTCTCACCTATGATTACAGACTATCATATTTTCCATTGAAAAGTTCACATGGTATTTTCATCAACAACATTAATATTTTATGTTAATGTTTTCACAAGTAATATAAAGTATACTACAGCTGTGTTTGAAATAAGACTTTTTATTCCATAGAATATTTATCTTATAATTTAGTTTTCAGAGAGGTGGTACAGCCATTGCTTGCAATAACAGTATAATTCTGAAAATTGTAGAATGCTCCTGTAGTTAATATCCTTATACAATACAAATGTCTTTAGCTCACCTCAATAGCTTTTCTTTCATGGTTCTTAATTTTAATATTGTTTTTGGAAGTGAAATATGAAAAAATATTAGTGAAATATTTTCCATAATTCTTCTACCCATATTTTAACATTAAAAATTACAATAAAAAATAAATTCAATTTCAACGTATATAATAAAAGATTTCCATGATAGATATGCACTTGCAGCAACAAAAGCATGTATGTTTGTAATGTTTTACTTACATTAGTGGCTATATAGTGCAAAGTAGACAAAAATTAGGACAATGAAGTGAACAAAACTTTTGGGAGATAAATGGTTCAAAATAAATATAAACATGAGCTTCAAAAAGATACAAAATAAATTTAAATAGAGCAGTAAGAAAAAGTAAGAACATTGTGACCTGGACATTTTTAGGCATGAAAATTATTTTGTTGCTGAAGATATTGTATTGTGATTGTTTCCTTAGGTAAAATGTTATGTCCTTTCTCAACAATGTCAAAATGCAATGTGTTATTTTGCTTGATTTGATGTTACAGTGAAATATTTGATATTATATGCTCATTTTTTTTTCAGTATTTGCTCATACTGCATTGCTTCATACTACACAACATGTGTGTGAAAATAGTATCTTTTGTTAGAAAATACTTTTTATTAAACAAACAATGTACACTCATGTAGCAGATGCTGGAGATTTTGATTTATTAGATTTGTCTGTTGATGAACTATACAGGCTGTTTGGTCCTTTTGAAAGTGGATGTGATAATGTTGATGATGCGTATGAGTTGATTGAGTCACACCAGAAACTTTCAACCAAGCAAATGACTGAGCATGATATTCACAATGCCCACAACACAACGTGAGACATGCACTATTAAAAATAGCATTCTGGTCATTTAGACACTCATTTAGGACAAATTATCTTCATAATTATTCACAAGTCAATTGGTTCAGACTGATTCATGCACCCTTAGGTCTATAAAATAGCACAGAAAGTCATATTAAGGCCATGAGCTGTTTTGTCTCCCAAAGATGTCCCATTTTACTAGTTGGTAAAAGCACTTGATTTGAAAAAAAAATATTTTAACTGGTTTTGACAGAAAAGTAAAAGATTCAAAGCCAATAAGCCAAGATGACAAAGAAGCCTTATTTTTGCTGGCAAAATGGGCTGTCACACTCCATCTGCCAAGTATTTATTCCCATTTTACTTTTTTTTACAAGCCATAAAGGTCCTTCCAACAAAGAGCTTTAAAGTGATAGGGCATAAAAATATGTCATCTATGGCTGGTAATAACAATGGCAATACATATACATACCTTTTGTATCTTGAATTTTCTCAAAATTTACTTTCTTAGTTATTTCTGCTATTCAGATTTACATAGGTTCCAAAAATTGATCCAAAAGAAGTATAATTCAAAAGGAAATTGTACTGCACTAAAACTAAACAAATTTAATATTCCCAAAAAACACAAATAATTTATTCTACATCTTATTGAGAGGATCAATTAGAAGAATTTCATATTTTCCCCTACCTTATGATTCCAAAGTATCAATGACAACAGAAACACAGGTCAGCTGAATCTTTGCCAGTCCCTCCAGCCACATTTACATCATACAGAATTAACCAAGCTAATTACTCAATCCCATCACAACTAGCAATTCAGAATTTGGTTAGATTGAGAGAAAAACAAAATCCCTCTATTCCGGACTAACTGGAACTGTTTTTTCAGGACACAATCATTTACAAAATGACTGTTAATTTCAATATTTAATAGACCGAAATGAAATTTCTTTTTCAAATGAATGACTGAGCATGTAATACATTACCAAGTTCAAAGGTCATTAGGAGGTTCTATGTGTGCTTGACTACTGCTACTAAGTATATATTTAGTTATGCTTGTTTATTGACTTTAGAATATAGCAGAAATTCAATTACTTTTCTTGTAGTGTATGTTATTATTATTCAGCCTTAGGTAGAAAAGATAACTCAGTGTATAATAAAAAGGATGCTAAATTTGTATAAGAAAATACAAACTCGATTTTCGTCAGCTATACTGTACTACTTATGTCATGCGGTATAGCTCAAATAAACTTTTCATTTTTCATAAAAAGCAGTAACTTAAATATTTCAAAATATTTAATTTATTTTAACATATTTAATGATTTGAAAACTGCTATTCTCTTAAATCACTGCAGTTTTTTTTATGATAGGCCTATAAATACATATCAGAATGAGGTATAAATACAATTCAGAATGAGATGAATATATGGGGGATGGAGAGTAAGTTTGAAAGGTGAGTTTAATCTTTAAAGTTTTGATTCTTCTCTATATTTAGTAGTATGGTTTAGTTTGTTTTGCTGCTTGATCATCTTTTATTACTTCTAGTTGTTGTTATTATTTTCATCTTAAATATATACCATATATGTTCTCGGGAACTCTAATATATTATTATGTATTATTATTATATTATCTTTTTATATTTTTTATGTTATTGTATATTATATTTTATGTCTGTAGCAATGGGACTGGGATATGTGGATGAGGAACAATTTGATTCGCAAGGACCGTGAATGCATCATTCCTGACATTTCACGCACTTATCATTTTGGCTCAAAAGGCCTGAATATGAACCCATATTTTCAAGAGCTTTACTTCAAAAAACATTCTATTGTCACAACACCAGATATCAGGTTAAAAGATGTTGATAAGTAAGTTACGTTTATTTCCACACATACACAATTTTTATCTCCCTTACATCAGGATGGTCAGACATAGGTGTCACTTCTTTGGTAGTGATTATGGCATCAGTGTTAAATATTTTATACACCTGTCAAAAGGTGTAGCATATGATGTTATGACATTATTCTGTCCTTTGATCTATTTGGGGTTTTCCCACAATAACTTTAGCTTTGTACCATTTGCCTTTACCAAACTTTGTGGATGGCTGGCTTGAACTTGAGGCAATGAAAAATAAAAGTTAAATATTCATAAGATAATATGTCTTGGTCCTGGTGGCTGAAAATAGATAAATGGTTTCTACACGGTAAGCAGAGTTATACATACTTGATATTTCTACACAGTAAGCAGAGTTATATATACTTGATATTTCTACACAGTAAGCAGAGTTATACATATTTGATATTTCTACACAGTAAGCAGAGTTATCCATACTTGATCAGGTTTTACTTCAGGCATAAAAGACACATGTTTATTTTAAACCCATTTGGTCAAAGGTCATGGTCACAGTGACAGAAAAAAACAAATGGAACCTTCACAGTAAATTTAGTTTTACAACAGCTATATTGACCAAACACAGTGTAAAACTGAAAAAAGATAGCACAGACTATCAGGATTTGTGTATTTATACATATACAGTGTATATGTATCTTTCAGATATGTTACCCGATTGTAATACCTTAGGAGTACAACCACTACCTCACAAATCCAGCCCTCCCATAATAAAATTATAACCATGAAAGCTAAAGTCTGTCTGCCTACATAGATGGGAATCAGAGTGATCGTCCCTTGTCCATAGGGATTGGCATTAAATCCTATTTATGCTTTAGTTTTTATTTCTGCTCATGCTAGGTGGCATGATATACAGAAACCATGCAAATATCTGATATCAAGAGTAACTTTCCACACTGCAGAGTAAGGTAGAGGAGTTTTTCATATAAGGAAATTATTCTCCATCTATATTTCAAACTATTTCTCCCTCCTCTGTCTGAGACAAAGTTTTCATAACTTTATTAGAACAACAACTCTGTCTTACTTTAAACATGTCAGCACCATTTTGTGTTACTTACACTGGTTTCTAGTACTTGCATTGAAAAATGTGAACTTGATATTTAGTATTCTATGGTCAGTGATTTCAGATTACAGACCATTAGGTCATATTTTATTTCTTTAAAAAACACTTAAAGTTGTTCATTAGCATAAATGATGCTTCATGGAATTCATCTGTATAAACTGTATATCACCTTTGTAATAGTCAGGTAATATCTGCTTTATTAGTTATAAAATGACACTTGATTGGCTTCACCTTTATAAGCTATCACTTATGCTTTATGGTTACAGGTAATTCTCTATTGACAGTGTAGTAGTTTAGTTGCATCGACTTTATTAATTATAAAATAACACTTGATTGGATTCACCCGTATGGTAAACTCCAGATTTATATGTCTTCAGCTTACCAGTCTTGCATTTACGTGAATTGATATTAACGCCCAGAAAAATATACCCCAAGACATGTGTCATTCATGAATGCACGGCATGGGTTTCCAAGCAGGCTTCTGGAAGCTTCACTTGTCTTAGTGGTAGCAGCATCTCCACGTAATGCTCTCAGTCAAGAGCTCTTGTAATACTTTATGCTTCATGAAATGACCTGGATGACTGCATCTAATAGTGTTTCTAAAAGTCCTTTTTTCTCTACAAGGAAAAGAACAGCTATAATTCTTAAAGAAACTTAAAGTTGTGAAGAGATGACAAAAGAAATTAGGTGTGCCACAGGATGCAGACAAAATTAATGGGTTCTGTAATAGTGCTACATGTCTGTTTACTGCCCATAGGTTGGCTATTATGAAAAAAATGGAACACATGTTGACATCATGGTTTGAGTACCAGACTCCAGAATACATGCCATTTTTAAAAACATGCAATATTTATGAAATGTTGAAACACATGATCCTGAGAGCCAAGCGAATTAAGGCAAGTGCTGTATGGTTTGATGGATTTAAGGCACTCCATGGATTTTATGATCTCAAAGTGATGGACAGTGTAATGTTCCACTTCAGACTATCTACATGTCTGTCTGCAACATTTAACTACCTGGATGGCATTCCACAAAAATGATCAGGTAAGTTGTATATTAAATAAAGATATTCAGTCCCCTGTTTCATTCCTTCTAAACCTTGTATTCCTTGTCAACATTTCACCTATTTTTGTATGGAGTTCAAAACACATTTGAACAGGGACCGTCTTGTTCAGGAATGTGCTTGGAAAATCATTTTGATGGAAGCTTCAGTTTTTGCAAAGAATCACATCTCAGCCAGGAATTCCTTTGCCTATTGGGTCTCCTAAATGTGTCTGCAGATCTCATCATCCTGGGTCACTTGCTCACAAGACCATTACAAATTATACATTTGTCACAATGGCGACTAAAGTTTTGCCCATTAGAATAAATATTCCTAGTTTCTGATTATATGAAGTCACGTCTCAGCTAATAGGAAAACCACACTTGGCTTATGGTGGGTGTTCCCATGCAGGTCCAGCCTCCAGGAATAACGATGGGTATGGATTTTTTCCCACAGTAGGTCAACAGATTGTGTATTGCATATTAATATTCTAGAGATGAAGCACATTTTGAAAGCATTTCATTAATGGCAAGAGATACTTTATGAAAAGTGCATATTCATTCTGCCCAACTACTCCATTTTGGTGAATTATCTCACAAAGCATGGGGGGGGGGACCAAGTCCCCAGACCTCTAGTGGATCTGTTTGTGACAAGATGGAATGCAAAACTCCCAACCTTTGTCTCTCTGGTCCTGGATCAGAAGGCCTGGGCAGTGAACACTCTTTCAATTGATTGAAATGGTTTGGAAACCTACATATATTTTCCAACATCTCTTATCTCAAAAATCATGCAAAAATCATGTTCCTCCACTTAAGGCATCAATATCACTGATAGCTAATTTTTTCCTATAGATTTTTGAGGTAAAGAAGTTCACACCAATTAAAGGGTACCATTTCACAGTTTCTGATATATGTTGCATCATAATGGAATGGAAGACCTAATGCTAAATAAAGTCTTTTCGGACCTTCTGACAAACTTTTGTCAGTTTTTTTGGGTTTTGTGTATTTAATGCCATTTTTCAGCACATGATAGGCTATACATGG
>QKMX01350264.1:42141-54048 GCA_003401595.1 Venustaconcha ellipsiformis
TTATAACTGTAAAAGAAATGTATTTAATGGGCATGACCTTATAGTATTAGCATAGCTTATGAGTATATTATTGGTGAAAAAATGACAAATTGCACTTGATATTAAAACAATATCAAATGAGAGCTCCCAGGAGGATGCCAGTTGGTAATGTGAAAATTAATTTTGAAGGACTGGTGTCCAAAGCATATAATACTAAATATATGTACACTTCTCTTCCTAGTTATATGGTGCCAATGAAAATTAAAATTCTAACAAAGTACAAGGAAATGCATTGAAACGTTAGGATGACAAAATCTTTCAATGTAAACATGAAATAGTATAAAATAAAATACAATGCAAATCGAATAAAATTCTGCAAAATGTATATCAAATAAAATGTAAAGGTAAAAAATAAAAAATCCTTAAATAGTTGGTAAAAGTTTGTTTTATCTACTTTCAGTAATGTTCGCCATGTTTGGTTGTGCATCAGTGTCAGTTGAAAGCTCATTGTAAGAATACTTTTATTTAAATTTGATTAAAATCTGTAGATTGGATTTTGAGAAGAACTGTTTAAACATTTCTATTTTTAGTAGTCATAATCAATTTGATTGCAAATCATCATCTTTTTGTACAAATCTGAAGGTCTCCATTCCAAGATGCTTTCTCTCATAGTTTGGTCACAAAATTTTTTCAGTGATTTTTGACAAGTTAATTAAACATTATCCTAACAATGGCTTTCTTTGAAGGTGGACTGGCATTATCTGTACAAGGCTGAATGGATTTCCTGGCTGGATGCTCTTTCTCATCAATTAAATTCTGTTCAGCAGTTTTTGCTAAATTTGATAGCAACACAGTATCACTTACAACAAAAAAGTCCTTCAAGTCTAGATGATATGTACAGAATTTGGTCAAAAACAGTCCAATGGAATTTGAGAAGAAGTTTAAATAACAATTATTGATGGATACACAAAGCAAGATGGATAAGCCTATTTGGCCTTCCAGGTGAGCTAAATTTCAACATACATCATGACCTTGACCTTAAAGTTAAGTATATGTCAAGTTACATCCCTCAACCTCAAACGACTCTAAATTGATAAAGAGGAAAAGAAAGAATAGCAAATTTAGCCTTATTCCAAGTTCAATGTATGCTTCCATCTACCTCTATTAAGGTAAAACCTTAATAATAAATAATGGAACTGGTTTAAAGAAGGTTTGTTCTTATCTATACAATAAAAAAATCTTTCAACTCCAATAATAAATTTTTCAAATGAATTTACATCATTACTGAAGGTTGCTTAGAATACTTTTACAAATGGAGAAAACACTCTTACTCTGAATAGATGATGTCAAATGAGAATCAACTGTTACAAAAAATAGTCTTTTTTAAAAATGAAACTCACCTGATTATATTCATGTATGCCTTGGATGTGCTGATGCAGACAGCTTAAAAGTTCCTGTAGCCATGACCATTTGGACAACATTTTTGAAATATAGGCCTGAAAAAGACAATGGATTGCATGTGCTCATCAGCTAAACACAAACATTTAACCTACCAGGTTTCTATCATAAACAGCCTAGAGCAAATTATATATCCATGAACACACAAAAGAACAAAATATGTAACCTCTTTAAAAATAAGGTGTTGTATCTAACAAGATGCATACACTCACCAAATTTCAAGATTCCAGATGGGATAGTACATAATATATAGTATGTAAAAAACTCAAGCTGTCATAAGCTAAATTAAAAAAAAACTGAATCACAGTAAAAGTTCAAATATTGGTTTTTTGTTGGATGTATTTGGTACTAATAATGATGCATATCACCATGAATTTCATGATTCCAGCATGAACTGTACCTGCAACATGAACATCAAATGAAAACTGTTAAAAATCAGTGACAGAAAAAAAAACATTTGTCATAATGACCAAATGCTAATATGTCAAGTGCCCATCATTATGCCCCATCAATGATGAGTTTCATGATTCTCAGTAGGATATATATATATATATATACCTCGTGCGTAAAAAACCTATGTGGATATGGGCTAAATTATAAAAACTTAATTAATGCTAGTAAAATGTAAAAATTAGGTCATACTGATGTTTTCTGTTTGGATAAGGTGTTAACAGAGATATATACAATTATCAAGTTTATTGATTCTATCATACAGTTACTTCATAACATTTAACAAAGTAAAGAACAAAATATGGGAAACAGTAACCTACTTTTGTGATCCAGGGTATAACAAACCTCAGGATACATCCCTTCACAATTTTCATGATTCCATGATTATCTATACAGAATGTAAAAAACTGAGATAAATGCAAAATTTTGGCCAGCAGACAGCCAGGGTAGCATAGCACGCAGAACATCAGATGTAGAATCCAAGGGCTTTCAGTTATAAGTCAAATTCAAGTACAAATTACAATTTTTTGTTTTTTTTTGTTTATGGTCAAGACACAAACCAGTTACAAGACTATCTCCATGGTGAGCATTACATTTATTAAAAATCTGATAAGTATGTTCTGGTCTTATTCTAAAAAAAAATGAAAATAAAGTTAGAATTAATAAATAATTGAAAAAAATACATACAAGTGCTAAGAAATGTGTGTGCTTTCTCAACTGCTTTGCTAGCCTAATGAAAAACTGTCTATAAAGTAGGTTCTTGGGAAAGGCACTTAGCTGTCATTTTCATAGCATGATATAGCCAATAATGTTTTAAAAATGCCACAAAAAATTAATTCAGCCAGCAAGATCTGAAATGTTGGCCATAGTCACCTTTAGTTGTAAGAATGTGGTACTGATACAGATGCATATAATCTTCTAGTTCGATAATTCTAGCAGGAATAGTAATCAAGTCTGAACTCATCAGTGAAGCATGAAATATGGATTAGAGAATCCAGCTTTTGTAATTAAGTGCATTCATCCCATCACCAAGTTTCATTATTTCACATATAACAGTTGGTATATAAGGTGAAAATACCGGTGTGGTCATGAACCAAATGCAAAAATTTAACCAGTAAAATTTGAAATGTGGGTCAGGGTGAATTTCTTTTGTTATAAGGTTGTGCTACTAAAATAGTATGCCTTCATTTACCCATTCTAGTGGAAATAATATTTATCTTGAATTTTAAATTGAATTGGCTAAGCAAGAAAGTTTAAATAGCAGTCCTAAAAGAAAATATTCAATAAACATATCTAAAGAACTAAATTCTTTGTGCACCTTATCACAAGATGAAAGTATTGTTACTAAACATCAGATAAGTCTAGAACCATAGTAACAATGAATAAGGAGGATCATATTAAACAAGAAGACAGACAATTAAATGATGAAGTATATTATAAAAAACTTTCCTATAATTCTTCTGAAGAAATTAAAGCAAAAATAAGCAACTGCATTAATTAAATCTCTATACACAATTGCTCCATGTATTAAGAATTAGACATCTTCCCAAGTATAATATGCACACCTAAGTTTTACATTCTACCTAAAACAAATAAAACTTTAGGGTACCCAGGTAGACCTTTAATTTCTACATGTAACTCATTTACTAATATTATATCTGGATATACTGATCATATTTTACAGCCATTAATGAAGTAACGATCTTCATATGTCAAAGACACTTTTGATTTCATTACCAGATTGAAATCTTTACTGAAATTAACTGAAAAAACATCTCCAGTTACACTTGATGCTGTTTCACTCATAAGAATATACCACACAACAATGGCACTGAGATGTGTAAATGCTCTCAAATGAAAGTACATGTAAACAATCAAAAGAAAATGTTTATGATTTGATAAAACTTGTGCTCAAAAATACCTTTTTTAAATTTTATAATATAAACCATATTCAAAAGATGGGCACAGCAATGGGTAGTCCTATGGCACTTTCTTATGTACCATTATTTATGCAAAAAAAACTTTTTATATAGATACCTCTTCAAACGAGATGTTTGGTTAATATTTCTAGATGATATTTTTATGATTTGGAGTTATTCATTAGAAGACCTTTATTATTTTATAGACTGTTTAAACAAATTACATCCAACAATAAAATTTACATTCAATTTGTCTAAACTTAAAGTATCATTGGGAAGTAGAGGTTGTGAAAAAATGAAAGTAATGACATGACTACAGTGGCTAATGTAAAAAATACAAATATTCATCAATAAGTTGAATATTCTATAAAATCATGTAAAGATGGAATAACATATAGTCAATCAAAATGACAGAAGAATTATTTCAGATGACAGTTTTTAAATCATCTTTGACAAAGTTAGGTCGGCATTTTTAAAATAGAAATTATCCTATTGACATCATTAATACTGCTTTTATTACTTCATAGGCAGTAATACACAACTGGAATCACTACAATATAAAATAAAAAAAGAAAAGAGGATATCATTCCTTGTGCTACTGAATATTATCCAAGTCTGTCAAATGTAGGTAAGATTATCAATAAATATTGGATTTATTACAATTATTTTGTAATGTAATTGTTAAATCACTACATAAAAGCAAACCCACACTTGTTTATAAAAGGACATAGAATGTTAAAGATTTCCTAATTAATTCTCAACTAGAAAAAAATAATTTAAAAAGGGTTCATCCACTAAATGTAATAGACCTAGATGTTTGCACCGTTCTTTCATTAATGAATACTTTTTCATTAGTAACAATACAAAAGAAACATTTAGGATGCATTATGATACTAAGTATGCACTATCAAATGTTATTTATTTTATCATGTTTAAACAGTGTCAGTGGCACCCAAAATAATGGACAAACCAGTCAATGAATAGCTAAACACATAAACCAACAAAGATCAGACATAAAACATTATATTCATCAATCTTTTTCATCTCATGTAACCATGCACTTTAACGACAGTTCCCATACTTTGCAACTTTTCATTTCAGCTTATTGATAGAATTGATTCTGAGATTGAAGATCTGTTAACAGAAACCTAATGGATTCACCATCTTAATACAAAATATCCAAAAGGTCTGAATTAAAATTTATATATGACAATTATTAATAAATAAATTCAAAAATTTTTTTGTTGCTTTTCTTCTTCAAATTCACCCAAATTATATCATTAAAATTATTATACTGACATGAAGTAACAAATAAGTATTCTATTAAATAAATAATCATAAAGTATAGTAAATTTATTTCATAACATCCCTTGTTTTTAAATTTATTAGTAAAAATATTTTTATGATATTCACTTTTCATTATTTTAAGTTATTTTATAATTTATAATAATACAGAATTATTCTTAAATAATTATACAAGGGATGTTAGTCAAATTTAAATCCTTAAATCATTAAATTAACCTAGTTTAAAGTACATAAAAAATAAATAAATAAAAAAAAAACAAAATATGAAACTTTTGAAATATAATGTACAATCTTCAATATCTTATCAAGTTAAAACATATTATAAATAATTCATTAAATAAATATATTAATAAAACTGTTTATCTCTATTCATAAAGTACTAAAATAGATGCATGCAAGCATCTAGATTGATGATTCTATCATGAACAAGGGTATAGATGTCAATGGATATCCAGGTACTCAGATACCCATCCATGATAATAACCCTGGTAATAAAATTAGCCACTAAGTACCTGTTTATTATATACAAGTTTACTACTAGTGCTTGTAAAGTTAGCATTCAGTTTGTTTTCAAGTTGACAATCCATTTGAATGAGCCACAAATACGTGAAATTTTCAGTGCCAAAAAAGGTCTGCCTCTTCCAGGAAGTAACTGACCTTACTTCCATCTGACAAATCTTTGATTTGAACTGTGAGTATGGAACAGTGGCAAGTAACATGGGGTGGTTATTTGATCTTGCCACACATCTGATATTGTGCTCAGTTGCAACCTTGAAAAGATTTCATAAACTGCATGATATAAATATTACTTACAAAGCTCTAGCACAGTCTCTATATAAGCATCCACATATGATATTAAGGCCAAAGAAATTGGGTCAGACGATATCTGTAATGACTAAACCATGACGATTTACTAGATGATGATGTAGTAATTTCAGAACCTTATCAGAAAATGAGGAAGAATTCTTTGATTTTGTACCAGATGACATTAGGTAGTGATATTAATAGGATCACATGAATTAAAAAACTGTAAACTTAACTTCAGGTTTGTACACATTTAATACAATTTCCCTTTCAATGGGAATCCATGTAACCAATCATTAGGATTAACAGGTACCTGGTATAGATTTTCTAAAATTCTGACAGATTTAGAACAGAGTTTGACAAATAAACTTTTAAAAAAAATTTTGTCATAAAAACATAAGCATGAAATGCATTACAATGAATTAATTTTGAGTGGAGGTATTGTACTCAAAAGACACCCAGAAAAAAACAATTGAGGGTAGCAGGTAGGACCAATACATTTCACACTGCATCAATTACAGAAAATAAATTAGCATCATAGACCTTGGAGGTCAAACACCTTCCAGCCTGACCAATGTATCTGGCAATGTATTGCTGGTCTTCGCAAATAGATCATTTTATATGAGCCAAGCCAGAAGGTGAAGGATTTAAAGAATATTCACAAGGGACTCTATATGTTGCACCAGTAGCTCTCTCTTCAGTGACAATTCCTGAAATTGTCAACCAATTTTGGAACCACAATTGTTGGGACCTACAGGGCTTTTATTAGGATGAGCTGTGATTTGGAAGTCCCAGATCTGTAATGAGCCTTAGTCATTCTTGTAAAAAGTAGGAAGCTGTAGGCATATAATTAATCCCATCTCACACTGAAGGCAAACACTGCTCATGCCCTCTGATTTGGCCCTGGTGTTACAACAATGATTTTAAACTAAGCAGCAGAAAAGAAAGAAAACAACACGTTTTGTAAACTTTAAGAAACAATTTATGTACCTAGATTTCAACATGAAAATTTAAAAGGAATTTACATTATTGTGAATTAAATCCCAAACAATATTAAAAGTTCTCTCATCACAAGTCCAAATGTGTGACATTTCAATTTAATTCCTGCAGTTTTCACAATAAATTCCAATATTGAATGTGTTGATGAGCCTGTACTTTCAAATATGCTAATGTGCCGATGGTTTGGAGTGTTATGATGTGCTAGTCTTTTGATGTATAACAATAATTTAATCCAAAAGTATCCTTGTCTGAATTTGCTATATTTCAAAATTAATGTTTCTGTCCAAAAATATTACTGAGCACTATAATTCCAGTGAAAAATATTTTGAATAAATAAATCCACTCAAATGAATAACTGAACACAAAAATAGGACTGATTCTGCTTCATGATGTCAAGGTAAGAGTGAGCAATTTTTAGATACACAAGATTATATACCCTTCTACTTGATCTAGATAACATTAATCATTCCCCTCACCCCCCAAAAACTATTTCACTTAATGGAAACTTTCATTCTAGTAGTTTGTAAGGTCAGAATCAAGCCTATAAACATGCTTATCATTAATAATGATTTGAATATTTAATCCACTATCATAGAGAAATATTTAGCTATATATTCTGCTGTTTACAAAATAAATGTCACTGGTCAGGAACACCATGAAGATGACTTTGGATAAGGTCAAGTACAAAATACAGATATACATAACATACAATCAACAAGAAAAGCCAACAAAAAATATCAATTAAATATATGTAACAACTATAGAGACATAAAAAGGCAGCATGGTGGTCAGCTATGTTGTGAACAAGTTTATTCTTGGCTTTTCTAACAGATGAAACAGTATGTCAACCAGAATATTCCTCCTGTTGTGAACTAAGGGAGTGATCTCATGAAATGCTGAGAGTAACCCCTTAGTATCTGAACTATACATGTTGTCTCTATCAACCATCATGCAGCAATGTCTTATGCAGTTGATACACTCTTGAAGTACAAGAAAAACAGCATTATAAGATTGCTGATATGAAGGCAGCCTTCTTCCCAAAACAACGGACTCTATGTGAGCACCCCTGTCTAAATCTGAGGCATCAGGACTGCATTAATCACCTGTCCTGATTTCCCTGCCAGCTCGGATAGTGATATAACTTGGTTCCTAAATGGATTTAGGTGGGCAGGCAACTTTGCAAGGTTTCCAGTTCACTAGAAGCAAGAACTTCAGTGTCACAGATGAAGCCTTCCTATGGGAACTAAGGCTATTGCTGTATACAAAGTCCCCTGAGTACAGTAGTTGTGTTTTCTTTTCCTGTCTTGCTAAGTGAGCATTTGTGAGATTCTATTTGAACATATCTTAAAACACTGTGTAAAGCACAGATAAAATGGGCTCTGCACAATTGTCTGAAATTTGTCTTCTGATGAGTGATAACAATCATAAGACTGACCTTCTTGGCCAATATTTATAGATTTTAAGTTTGCTTTAATTAAAATTTTCTGTCTTGGGACTTTTCATTCACAATAGCAGTAATTTATTATCTTCTTTATGGTCTTTAATTCAATTTCTTTATATCTGACTCCAATCCAGCCAATGATCAGGAGTCTGATTATAATAAGCATTCATTCAGGTAGAGATGTTTCTGTACATGCAGTAACCTGTCAAGCCTGAACAACTCCTTAGATGATCTGCTGATACATTCATGTATTATATAATCCCACCAGACTCCCCACAAGACTCATTAGTATGATATAAACCTGCTGGGCTTACCCAGGTATGGCAAGGTACAAAAGAAACTTACCACTTTCTCTTGATGTACCTAGAAATTCTATTTCTTTACAGTTATGCAAAATATATTGATTTTCACCTATGAGGCTCTCTCCAGATGGAAACCAGGATTGGTAATAAATATTAGGGTTTAAACCATATCCCTCCAAGCACAAATACAACCTGAGTAAACCAATACGAGATCCACAGCATATTTAGTGTTTTAATGATTTGCATGGAACTGTATATAGATATTTTAAAACATTGTTAGCTAAAAAAAACATACAGCTAAAGATTCCTTGTTCTTTTCTTTGGATTTCTCTAAACCATATCTCCACAGACTGTCTATCATCAGATTTATTTATCTTCAATGTTATCTTACAATAAAAAGGAATCTGATGGAAATGACACTCAATGCTAAATAATAATATTACCATTCATAGCATACTGCTTTGCATCTGCTTGCAGAATAGATCCTCTTTGATTGATGATATGTACATCTAATTGTGTGCGAAAGTGTTGTCCATAAATGTATGTTATACTTTGGATCATGCAATCAAAATGTTAACATTTCTAACATTTGTCCATGACCGTAGGTTGTAAATAAAATATTTACATAACATTTGAATTCAAAACATTCTAGACCCAGTCTTGTACACAATTAGATTGGAATTCTCCATCGGAATGATTCACATCAAGGTTAAGTGAAAGTGTGCAAAACTAGGGATTTGATAAATAATTCATTCCGATTGTAGGTCAGTCTGTGGGAATGCATTTTGATCAGAATTTACAACTGTGTTCAGATATAATTCAAAAGGAATTATTTATTTCAAATATTCACTTGGAATCACTCATTCCCTATTGGATTTATACAAACTATGTTTGGTTACTGTAACTCAGTAAAAGATATTCTGGATGGCATTATTGTGTTATATCAGCACATTTAAACCTACTGCAATTCATTTAGAACATTCTGTACTTTTGACTTGTGATAGGACATGTAGGATTATCTTGGAGTTACTTCACAATACTGTAAGTATTTCTGGAATTTTCACATTGCATACTACAGACATAAACTGCTTGGTGATTTTACTTAAAATTGTTGGTTTCACTTTCTTCATGTTAAATAATGTAAGACCTAGAGTCATAACATTGATAAAAAAGATTTATAGAAATGTAACACTGAAACTTGAAATTTTTAATGACAGCTAAGTTTTAAATATATTGTTCCTACTTGCCGCCTACTGAATTGAAGCTATGGTTAGACTAAATTTTTGATAAGGTCAATTTGTGTTATATTATATCACATGTGATGATGAGTAACTGTAAACATTTTCTTCTTATGTTAAGCTGAACGAGGTTAGGAAAAGTTGGAAACAAAAGTCATCATATTCAGGTATGTACAAATTTACCATTACTTTTAAAATATATATAACATAAATCTTTCCTTTTTTGAGTACATAAAGAATTAACTTTTAAAAATTCTTAAAAAAAATATGTGACAGGTAATATTACCTCAATTATTGTTTTGGCAGGATGTGTCTTGCGGACCAGAGAGTGTCCATGTTCTTGGATTGAAATGAAATAAACTTCATTATCTTTTATCTCCAGACTAACAATCTGAAAGTAAAAAGATCTAAGAGATTTAGTTTTAGAACTAGCTAGATGAAGCAGCAATGAACCAAGTTCAAGGACATATCACACTTAATATGCTTAGGCATGGCTCATGATCAAATTTTTTAAACTGACCAGAACACAAGTAAATAAAGTGTGACAGATAAGATGAATGGAAGTAAGGTAACAGACAAAGGTATAATACTACTGCTTCAAGAATTAAACAGACTCAGAGTTCACCTCAATAGTTATTTTATGTGGATTATAAAATATAATGTCGTGCACCATAATATTTCAAGGTTCTTGTGTTTCTGCTGTGAAAGAGTGAGGATGAGTCAATATTACACTGTCTACCTTTAGGAGTACAATATCATTTGGACAAATTCAAAATATTTCCAAGAACAAACACAACTTAATATTTCAGTGTCAGCAACAGTCTTACAATGTAAGGCACCTCCCCTGAAATGCGTGTTTCTTAGGTTGCTGTCTTACTGCCTAAATAACTGTATTGTGTAGCATGTTCCGAGATTGACTAATATGGAAAGAGATGTCAAATTGACTGGAATATCTCACACACTTGGCAGGCCTTAGAAACACTTTTCTACAAATTAAAATCAAATTGCTTTAGATGGACTTTTTTTTTTAATAAATTCAAATTCGCACACAAGCAAATGGACACGTATTTCTGTTTGACATACAATTCAGCTGGCTGGAAATGTGATGGAAGCCAAGAATAACAAAATTGGGTTAAGTTGAAATATGTTTCTTTAACAAAATGAATAAAAATATACTACTGATTGAATAAAATATTTAGATAGCTTCATTTTGATCAATATCCTTATAATCCTTTTAACCAATTTTGGCATTTAACAGGTTTTGACAAAATCAGTTTATTTATTTTAGTTAAGAAGTTTAAAATTGCAACTCTTAATGGACACATGATGCAGGGCCATATAATATGCTCACTTAGCAAGTCAGCTAGAAAGGATGATATTATAGTTGAACTATAAAAATGGTGGTGATTCAAGGGAATATCTAATATCTAGACAATTTATGCTCAACAAATAAAAGGAAAAAGAAAATACAAAATGTGAATAGAATGC
Source organism: Venustaconcha ellipsiformis (assembly GCA_003401595.1). Lineage (NCBI taxonomy): Eukaryota > Metazoa > Mollusca > Bivalvia > Unionida > Unionidae > Venustaconcha > Venustaconcha ellipsiformis. The sequence goes on from QKMX01350264.1 coordinate 53,525, forward strand.
AAATGTGTACATGAAATACAAAATGAATATAAAACTACAACAAATGAAATGCAAAAGAAATGCAGATCTGGCAAACTTACCCATTTCAGGGTCTGTATTAACACTGGTAGTGCAGGAGTCACATATTTATGGATGACATCATCTGGCTTTGACCTCTGATTGCAGGAACTATATATTTATGGTCAAACATTACCTAGCTCAGGGTGTGGATACTTTTATGGCTCAGGACAGTGATGTCTACAGATGTCCAATCTAGGACAATCATTATTTGTGTTCAAATAATAACAGAGAGAGGGCATATTTAATAGTCCAGTAGATCACACCTCTGCATCAATGTAACAGAACATCTGTGAAACAAATATTACAACAGACATATCTACCCAGGAAAGTCTTCTGTAAACAGTAGACATTGATTAAACAATATAGTGGCTGTTAAGTAGCTGCGTTCTTCGAACTGTCTCATAGCCAGTTAATGCTGAATACCATATATATGTATAGGATAGTCCAAATTAGAATAAAGTTTG
>QKMX01350265.1:5498-17164 GCA_003401595.1 Venustaconcha ellipsiformis
CACACACACACACACACACACACACACACATATATATCAGTAAAGTGATAAACGTGCTTCCCGTTTCTTACTCTAGCTATTATGAATTTCTAAAACAGATCCAAAAGAATCAATTGGATTCTTCTCCAGTTTAATGTAAGCTATTCCATTACCAACTTCAATGTGTATCTTTATCGGTAATTTTGTATGTACCTAATTATAAATGTTTTGTTTTTATTTAGTTTGTTTTCTAGTTTTCGTTGTGCTTGAATTCATTGCAATGTTGAAAGATGCAACATATTTGCTAGCGATTGAACAAAATTGATTTGAAGTTTCGTGAACCCAATATATCTCATACCATTACTAATATTACTGTTGATGATGCCATATAAAAATGATTCTTATTTTTGTTGCACCGAGAACATAAAACTTTGCTGAAATCTGAAAGCCCCTTTTCCAGATTTTGAGATACATTTATAAAATTTTAATTAAATATCTTTTAAAAGCTAACTTTACTCATTTAACGATTTTTTTATGAACACAAATAAAATCATTGACGTTTTGAATGATACAAGTTGAAGGTTCTGTGCAGCCGTTCGTTATCTGCATCATAGATGCAGGATACACATTATATTGGATGAAACGGTAAATAAACAAATATTTAAGTCAAAACTAACGGTGTCATTGATTCTTACAATGATTTTATATGGTTCTAATTCAGCGTAAGTTACAAGTAGCAGATAAATCTACAACAGGTCACATTTCACTAAGCTCGTAATTCGAGTAAAGAAGTTCCCGAGTCCACTTAAATTTTATTCAAACATGATATCGCTTTCAACGATATTGCTGTGCAAAATGAGAAAGTAAAGAACTTTCGAATGTTTTCAGATCATTACAGATAATGACACAAGTACCAAAATCGTTAACGTCTGACACTCATATGGCTGTTTAGATCAGTTATTACTTTAGACAAAACTTTGCGTATATATTTATACAGAATCAGAGGTCAGAGTTCTTGTTTAAAAAATGTCCGGTTCTGCAGCAAACATGTCGTTCAAGTCTTAGACGGCACTGGCTTTACTAAACAACAATTCGCCCTTAGTGATTCTTAATAAAATGATATGCAAGGTGATTCATGTACTGGTAACAAACGTTGAATGTTTCATTAAATTCGCTTCCCTACCCATGATCTTAAAAGTCATGTTATGAGAACCGTGTAGTCACCATATTTGCTTCTAGATGAAACATTGCACAGCTCCATTACGATTGGACTCTTTGACACCAATATCTAAAGAAAAGGCGCCTTGATACGGGTTCTTAAACACGTGTAGGCTTAGGTAATTTAAAACCTGAAGAAGGGGCAAGAATGTACTGAAAACCAACTTTGCCAGGTAGGCCGTGTAAGTAATAATAAAAAAATAAAAGCTTCATGAACAACACCTTGAAAATTAATCCGGGAAAACAACAATTTGATTATACTTTGTGTTCTCCACCTTTAGCCTGACTGTCTTACTATCTTGCAATGGATATGGACAATTACCAATCAGTCTACTGTGAAGAATTATGATCGGTTTAAATGTGACAGGAGGTTTCGTGTTCCTGAAAGGGTATTGAAACTACGCATTAAATACGTAATGACTACAAGTACAAATATTTACAAGTATTAAGGTTAAACAATACGGAGTATAATTTGTTGCGATATATGTATTTATTTCTGCACTGTTTATATTATGGATTGTGAAGGTATCTATAAATGTGAAACTTATACAAAACTGCGTTATTAAGGAAGATATGTAGATATAGAATCTCTCTGGATGTCTAATACGTCATGAAAGCATCACTTTCGTTTTGCGTTTTTAATATCACAGATACGATTCTGTCTGATTCATTCCTATTTAATTTGGCAACTACCTGTCAGCAGTTAATGAAAACTACTCAACATCCTAAATTGTCTCACCATTCTCCTGCTTAGAGGTAGAGGTATCCCCTTAACAAATACCAGCAAGAAAACAGGCAGCTAAATTCTACTATTCTGCTTTTTATTTCAGTTGAATTTCATCCAGGAGGAATGGGCGTAGCCTGCACAATAGATGACTGAGACAGAATAGTTTCAGGTTGTTGAGATTAAAATAAATCCGTTTGAACGGTATTTCTGACAGTGAAGTGGGAGGATTGTTTTCGAGACTGCATAGAATGAATGAATATTAATATCATTGAACATTAAACGAGATTTGTGAAATAATATCTTATTCTTCATTTCTCCTTTTGACCAGTCACTCATCCTTACAGGAAGAAGTGGCATAAAACATGTTAAAATATTCAACAGTTTCATCAGGCGAAGATGGAAAATTGTCACCCTCACATAGAGAGGCGATAGAAAACTTTATGAGGCAGCCGATTAGTGTTTCAGCAGGGTCAAAAGGAGGAACAATGGCCATGAAAAAACGTGGCCGACGCACAAATCAGAAAGGGGATTCAAATCGCCTTTTGCCACCAATTGCATCAGGTGCGAATCTACCTTTGGTCCTAAGTCATGCACCTGCTGATGTTATTCAAGACCGGAAAGAAAATAACCCACATGTGCAATCTATTCCTAGGAAGGAAATACGAACTCCATATGTATCCCTTGGTTTTAACCGAATGGATGTAACAACGCCATATATACTACACAGCCACGTCACAAAAGTAGACGCAGCTTCCCCTATATTGCATAGAGAAAACTCCAAGATATCTCAAGGAAACGTGCTAGAAATTAACAATGAGAGGACGTTTATGAGCCTTCAAAAATTGCAGCAAGTGTATTCTCCAACACTAGAAAGGCGCCCCAAGGCTGCTGATAGGCGAATAGGCCGGAAACTTTATGACGATGAACCAGTTGATCAAGGTCCTAGGTTGCAGGTTCAGTCAAACCAAATGGGTTTGTACCATAGGACAGACAAAAAACAAAAGGATAACGTGAAAACTAAGGAGAATGAAACATTCTCAATAAGAAAGAAAATTGAGCAATTTCGAAAATGGCACGAAGAACAAAACAAAGAAAAGATTAAGCGACTGAAACAAGAAGTGGATAATCAATACGAGGCTGAGCAGCAAAAGCTTATTCGCCAGGTGCCGCCAGGTGTTAAGTCTGCGTCTGTGAACGAAAACAGAACAGAAAGGATAATATCTAGGTCTGTAAGATCTGAAGAAAAAGTGAAGGGAAGCAAAGATAAGGACAACGAGAAAGAAAATGAAAATGATGCAGGCAATGATGTATCCACCACGGCGACAAAAGACAGAACTGAATCCGCAAAAACTTGGCACACGTGGCGCGACATCAACGATTCGTATGCATACACTGATGTTAAAAAGTACATAGCGGAGAACGAGCTTATGGACAAAGAAAAAGAAACATGGATCCAAAAGTGGATATCAGAAGTGAATAAATCCATGTTAGAGTCAAAAGATGAACTTTTATGATATTTTGAAGCTGATGGGTCTTTAATGTCTTTAATATGTCAACATTGGTCTTTTTCACCAGGCGTTGTGATATTCATAGACTGGGCGAACTGCGAACTATTACTTCTGGTTTATTCTTGGGAGATTTAATTTTAGAAGCCACAAGCTTTCTGGACCAAAGGTATGGCCGCTTTCAACGAGACGTAACGCCATGGAATGGTCATTATAAAACCTGTTAAGGGAGGGAATGATTTGCATGGTGCATATGTGTCTGAAATGGCAATCACGATTCTAGGACATATTCCAAGCATAGTATTTTATCAGAAATATGTATTGAAGGATGCATCTTGAGCTAATTCAGAAAGCAATAGAGTATTAATTTAGAATTCGTATTGACTTAAGTCTGTGTTTTTTCTCCAGCGACTTTTGGAATTTAGTGATTTTTATTAAAGCTGACAATGCTGTGATAATTTAGAGTTGGAACTAGAATGATGAAAGCTACAGATCTATAGATTTTATCAAACATTAGTACCAGGAAGTGGGTTCAGTTCAAATACTACTAATAATCTTGTTGGTTTTGTTTTCCGTAGTACAGATTTCGTCTTTGGTAATGGTATATGCTTATGGTAAAAATCATGCAGTATTTTTTTCTGTCGAATATCAATGTAGTGAATTATTAATTATTATGTTTATCTGCGTATTCTTCTAACAAAATTAGTTTAATACAGGAATTGTGAATCTTTATTTACCAGAAAGAAGTCCTAAATATTTTGAAAGGACCCAGATGCCGGTCTAAAGTGAACAAAAGGCAGAACTTAACCAGAAAAAGTAGACATAATCACAAGGGGAACACGATAGGTCTTTCATATTGATGGATTTGCATAACATATTTATGTCAGTTTGGATAGATTCCTCCTCAGTTCTAATGTATACTACCTGGATCATTTTGAGGAATTAAGTCAATGCATATGATTGTTTTATATCAAATTCATTTCAAGAAAAATCAAATATAACTTTCTTTTGTATGTTGAACAGGATAAAATACTTTCGACGAAACTTTTTTTTCTGTGTTAACGTTGTACAGCGAGAACTGGAGACCGAAATCTTGGTAAACGAAATAACTCTAAAACTGAATAATGTTTCTAGTCCATACCATTTTCTTTTCTTTTTAATTATATTAAACTGTTATCCAGGAAAGAAAAGCCTACTCAGAAATGAGAAGGTACGTTTCAGTTCAAAATTCCAACATTCCACTATCATTAATCCATTACAAGCTGAAATTTTACAAAAGGATTGTGTCACTCAAAGAATTTGTTAAACAGCTTAAAGCCTCATACACTTTCTGAAATCGCTTTATATGTATGCAAGTATTATAATGGAAGGCATTAAAATATTTATATGGGATCGATATTGTTTATTTCAGTACACAAGTTCACTTAATAAAAAAAATGTCACTGTTTAGTTTGTTCGTGGTTTGCTCTAAATCATGGCACCAATTTTAGAATAGATGTTGAACAAGCAACCGAATAGTATTGTGAACACATAGAAATCAATAGTCGCGCTTTTTTTACTTGTTGGATATAAACGTATGCAAATTACTAGTTGCCCAAGATAATAATTACATATCGAGCATCGTTAATAAACAAATGGTTCATACGAAACAAGTAGCTTATGACAAAATTAAATGCAAAACTAGCGTCATAGTTATTGTTTTAGATATTATGCTTGTTTGTGAAAACCTATCATTTGCTTTTCACCGCATTTACTCCTACACTACGCCAATCGGATTATTTAGCTTATGCTAATGAAATGATCACGAAATAGTGCGACATTCCACTGATATTTCCTTCCTCGTTTCATTTATGACCAGTTTTGTTGAGCTGCGAGGCCAGCGCCCATACCTGTTGAAGAGTTGAAATTTGCAGAAAATGCCCAGTAGCGGCGTGGGGTAAACATTTTACGCACAAGCTTCGATAATTAACCGAATTTGCATCGAGTCGTAACTGCATGGAATCGATAAGAAATATCTTTGTCTTCTTTGATATGACAGTTTGAGCATAACATGTAACTTTACCATATAATGCGATGTATGAGCCAGTTGGATACTTTCGAGAATAGTCCATTTTAATCATCATTGATAGTCACGTGTTAGTCAAATCTTGCGCCCTAATCACGTTAACGGAATCATACTTTTACATTCATGAGTTGCATATATCATGTGATTGTTTGACCTCTAATTTCAAGCCAAGGGCAATACTGAGTTTGTATACAGTTTATTTCTTCTTCGACTGTCAACTTCGTAAAGAAACTACACAGTTTGGTGTGTCTGAGAAAATGCTCAATCCTGCTATCGATTGTCGGGGTCGCTCCTGCACTGTCTCAACGAGTTCCAAAACTTCAATATAGAATGTGTCAATAGGGAATGTAGTCTAGCCTTCCCACTAAACATGTAACGCGTGTCAACTTAGTATAGACACTAAACATGTTATTTGCATGTCTAAGCACTGTATATTATCCCTATCGATTTCATTCAGCATGGCTGAATGTAAGGTGGAACAACTTCATTAGGGCTGGTAATAAGCTGGTATCCTTATACCGCAATCAAGATGTTTCGACCGACAAGATGCAAAGTTTCAATAGGGAATGTGTTATGTGCATTGTTATCCTTACTGATCTATGTCAAGAAGGATTGAACGATATAGTTGTATTAATCTGTGTGAGTAGCATGGATTATATTTGTTTAGTACTTGTTATCCAAGTTAACGTTATCAATATATTTGTATCTAGCGTAATTGTTGATTTAAGGTGTAGCTAAATTAGCTTTTGCAAAATATTTATAGAACCGAAAATTTGAATTCCTCGAAGAATTGTGATGGGGGATCGCGCAAAGTCTGCAAGAGTTTTGTCCTAAAGGTGTGTGCATGTCTTTAAGTAGTACATCCTGGCACCTTCCAGCAGAAAAAGTTAAATGACAGCGCTATATAAACAATAATGAAACATTCCAGCATATTTCATTTTATAACTAAGTACGTGTCACATTTATCGGGTATAAAAGCTGCAAGACATTTTCGTTATGAATGTATGTCGTGTGTGCTCTGGTTAAACTCTTGCCTTTTGATTAGCATTATCTTAGTCAAAATACAGGCCGCCGGCTTATGCCGAAAATTGTGACGCAAAGATATCTAAACCTGTTTTGAAAATGAAAGTTCGACTTATATGTTGATATGTTCTTTTTCTTTGGAAATGGTTCACTATTCCAAGCCCATTTTATTACGTGCCATACTCGTCAAAACTTGCCAGTCTTTGAAAGTTAAATTCCTTTAATAGAGAGAGCTACGCAGGACTAAATCGATGGACGGACTAAAACTAAAAGCTTATTAGAGATTTACATGTCCCTTATCGCTTTCGATGCAATAGCTCGTCTGTGCACTTGCCTATTTTAAACAGTAAAAGAAACAAACCGAAAACAAAGCAAAACAATACAAAACATAAAACAAATGAACATAAGGGTAACTTATCTGTTGAAAGGTCTTACTTTTCAGGTTTGTGTTATTTACCAATGTGGTTACGCATATAATACACATAGAAGATCCGTTTTTCACACTGAGATAACCAAAACATTTAAGTGTCGAAGAGACATGCACACAGGATTACACATTTCATGAGCCTAATGATGTTTTGGATGAAGTTTAAAAGATAATTCCCCTTACTCAAAAGCTTATTTACGTCAAACATACGATTGCAAATATAATCTTTGTGTTTATGTCTTGCAGAAAAATGTGACATGCCCCCATGAAGGCTTGCTCGGGTATCATGTGCAACAGCTGGTCGTTAAGTTGATTAGAAGTCATTAATTGGGCTGCCTATTTATAATGTCTGATTAAGTGAGTACACTCACTAGCTCTGTATGTGCGTACACTCTATATGTGTATGTATATATGTATATATTTACATGATTATTCATTATTACAGAATGCTGCCTTGTGTTTATTATTTACTTTCTTGAAACTTGTTTCAGTTCCAGGCAGATTCAAAAATATTTTGTTGTATGAATGTACAAGTATTCAATTTTATTTTAATAATAGTTTTGCCTTTCACGACCGAAGTGTCTGTGCCAAAATATGTTATATTTAAAGAACACAAAAAGGATTAAATAAATATTTGTTACGCATTACCTTGTTGGACGTTTTATTTTAGGCATGATTTCATTTCCTCAGAAAAAATTGTTTTAAAGTTTTCAATGGGACTATATGTATGTCTCTTGCATTGTTAAATGATATCGTGACACATTCATGAACAGGACTCTCAGCTATACATATACGTTATCCCGAATGGAGAAGAAAATATCGAGAAAGCAGCAATCGATCTTTTACAAAATCAAAAAATAAACATCGGTTCATAATTAAATTCTCATTTGCAAAACAAGACACGACTATCCACATGAAGCAAATAACCGTAGCTATCTCAATTATTTATCTTTTTGATCTAAATCTATATAATCTTGGCACAATATCCTGACCTACCATCCAGACAACTTTAAGGTAGGAAAAATCCTCCTAAATTAAATAAGGAAGGGATGGGGTGATTAAAAAAGAATCAGTTATTGTTGCTTTCCCAAGCACAATTTTATTTTGGTAGGATAGGAAAAATAGTTCGATAAGATATTTGGTGGGACAGAGTTTGCTTCATACAAATACTATGGGTTTAAGTAGCAAATCTTTCCATGGCTCTGAAATGAAAGTAATAGGATTGAAATAAAAAAAACCCAGATGAAATATAATTAAGAAAGCTTCAGCTTCAGATTTGAAATTATGGCCATCCAAAATAAAAAAATGAAGGAGTTAAAGAAGAAATGTAATGAAAATGCAAATGCAAAAAGAGAAAGACGAAACTTAAATGAAAATACAAATGCAACTGCTAAAATAAGAAAAGGAAATTAAATTGAAACCAAAATAATTAGATCTGGCAAGCAGAAAGCGCTTTTCCGCACGTGTAGCATTTGAAGATGCCAAATATATTAGATTTGTCCCCTTTTAAACGAAAAGAAGTAGATCAACCGTTTCCCCATTTTGTACAAAAGCTGATAATTTGCAATAACAGAAATTGAACTGGACTGTGTTATTAAATAGTGAACATATTTCCAAAGATTGAAATATCATTACCTAACTTTCAGTATAAGTGCGAATTATGACGATGTTAAAGAATATATTTTGAAGAGAAAATAATTGGCACCTGAGGCATTGCGACATTGGTTTAGGAATGGTGAAGAAGATATTTGTCAAACCTATGTTGAAATGTCAAACTAAAAATATCAATCTGTTTGGAATGCCGTGCTTAACCAATGAGGTTGGTACAGATTATGATAACCTCAGACAACTCGTATTAGTTGAAGAGGTTAAGTCCTCCGTCCATAGTGATGTCAAGGCTTATCTTTATGTAGGAAAGGCATAGCCAATGGAAGATGCTGGTCCCTGCTGACGATCATTCCTTGACTCACAAAGTCTCATTGTGAACAAGTTTTCCTCAGCAGGTCTTTAGTCTAAAGGAGTTCTTTCAGAATATCAATTTGGCCCAACTCGTAGAAATCATACTTAGGATAACATTATCAGGTATTCTCATCTCTTCCTACCTGCACTTACTGCAAGAAAAAGGGCAGGTTATTTCTGATTGCTACAAGTTAAAGAAAGCAAAGAATAAGGACAGAGCGAATCCAAATACTTTAATTTCTGAGTGGTCAAAGTCAATTAGATAATACATTTCCAGAGTCACGCAGTCTTAATTTATTATGCAGAATTATGAACCATTCAGCTAGAAGGGTTTTATATCACTGATTGGTGATTCTGCCAAACCTATACCTATTAGGGACACGCGAACATCTTTCAGTATTTTATTATCAAGTCCTTTACATTTATATGATATATGTTATTTTAGTGTTATTTTTCAATGATCAGGGTGCGGTTATATTAATGTTTCTCTTCTTGGCGTAAATTTGCCATCATACTTTGTTTTTGGACCGGTGAGTGTTGGAGCGGAGAGTCCTTGTCCAATGATGGCGTTTATTTATTGCTAGACAATGACTTAGCTGGAAATTAGGTTCTACTTAATCCACTTCTATATGACAAGCCATGTTCGGATGAAAATGTTGATCCTGTTGAGATTAAAGTCCCTGATTTATATCCAGCTTGTTCGGCTAATAGACCTATGAAGAAAAAGAGCTAGTGAAAATAAAGTTGATCAAAAAATTATTAATCTAGCTGATACATGTATTGGCAAGTCTTTTGAAGACGTCAGTTTTTCTTTTCGTATTGATTAATCAAAAGGTATTCATCACAATGATGCTATGCATTAGTTATTCTCTGAAGTCTAATCAGGGTGACAAATTCAAATCTCTTATTGTAGAACAGAAAAATATCATGAGGTCTGATATTTGTTTCTGAGGGCTGTTAGATACACTGAAATCAAACATATATAACTGCTATTTTGTAGAAAATATAGTTCTTAAGATAAAGTGGAGATCACCTTAGTTACTCGCTGGTGATAAGTACTTAAAGAACTGTCAAACTGATGTTTCAAGTCATAAAGACAGAAAATTCTTAGTTAACATATGAAACGTACCTGGCTTATCAGTTAGGAGTCATTTAATCTAAATAGAAGATATTAATTAATTTTCTTTAGCCACAAAAGAAAAAAACCAATAAAAGTGTCTTATCGAAATATTGTAGGTCTTGGCACACTTATCAAAAGCCATTTAGCAATATAAATGTGGACTGTATATGTTCCTTACGTAAGACCGTCTCCGGCAACCAGTACTTGTTGACCATAATGTGTGTGTGTGTGTGTTTGTTGACAAGATGTACAGGGGCAATTTAGGTACACAATAGTATGACAAAAACCAAAGTAATAGCTTAAATAAAGTTTCAACAAACAGTTTGGTCATCGCAAATCCGTCCAAAGCGAACAAGATTCCAGTAACATATTTAGAAACTTCCATCAAATTATATATAAATCTTGTATCTAACAATTTATTGTCTCTACATATCAACCTTAAAATGAAGGGCATTGGAAAGATTGATCAGACTTTAAATAATATAATTCGGTCATATAGTCCTGATACAGGAACAGATTTGGATGCGGGTGGTTATTTATGTTTTTTGCTGTTATGAAATAAGTTCAAGAATCATTTGTGTTAAGATATTGTTAATTACCCTTTTCACATACGTTCAAATTATTTTTCTTTCAACCGAAAATTTAGAAATTAATCTTCTTGATTATGTTTGATTTCAAATTAAAGTTTATAAAATCTTGTGAAGTAGCAAGAACTACACTTCCAACTACTCAATCGAAGATTACGTTAGCGGATGACAGAAATACAAAAGAAAAAAGTTTGCAACACTGTCATAACGTACAGGCCCTCCTGCCGATGTCTCAGAATCATCTACAGGCAATGCATTACAGTCCTTTTTCAGTTCAGAATCGTCTTCAGGTTTTGCACTACAGTCCTTTTACAGTTCATAATCGTCTTCAGACTATGCATTACAGTCCATTTTCAGTTTAAAATTGTCCTCAGGCTTTGCAAAACAGTACTTTTTCAGTTCAGAATCGTCTTCAGTCTACGCATTACAGTCCTTTTTGCAGTTCAGAATCGTCTTCATTCTATGTATTACAGTCCCTTTTCAGTTCAGACTCGTCTTCAAACTATGCATTACAGTCATGTGTCAGTTCAGAATAGTTTACAGGCTTTGAATTACAGTCCATTTTCAGTTCTGAATCGCCTTCAGGCTTTCCAATACAGTCCTTTTTCAGTTCAGAATCGTCTTCAGATTTTGCACTATAGTTCTTTTTACAGTTTAGAATCGTCTTCAGACTCTGCATTACAGTCCTTTTTCGGTTTAGAATCGTCTTCTGGATTTGCAATACAGTCCATTTTCAGTTCAGAATCGTCTTCACACCGTTCATTACATTCTTTTTTCAGTTCAGAATCATCTTCAGGCTATGATTTACAGTCCTTTTCAGTTCAGAATCAGCTTCACACTATTAATTACAGTCCATTTTCAGTTCAGAATCGTCTTCAGACTATGTATTACAATCCTTCTTCAGTTCAGAATCTTCTTCAGGCTATGATTTACATTTCTGTTTTGTTTAGAAACGCCTTCAGACTATCTATTACAGTCCTTTCTAAGTTCAGATGCGTCTTCAGGATATGCACTATTGTCCTTTTTCAGTTCAAAATCTTCTTCAAACTATGCATT
>QKMX01350273.1:8753-21178 GCA_003401595.1 Venustaconcha ellipsiformis
CTCTCTCTCTCTCTCTCTCTCTCTCTCTCTCTGTGTATAACCCTGTCCAAGCCAACATTGGTATTTGAAAAGTGACTTGGCTTTAATCTTTAATGTGCATACGAACTAAATGTTTTGATGATTATTATTGGACAAACCAACTAACATACAGAATATTTCAGCATGTAGGTTAATTAACTTCCTATTTTTCCTTCTCATAATATTTTTAAAAAAAAAATAATAAGCGTTTTTCTTGGTATACAAAACAAACAGAAATTTTGTAAATAAGTGGCCTGGACATCAAAGGCGCAAACCGTTATGCTTTATAAATGCATCGCTAAGTCACGCTGACAAAATTAGGGTTCGTGTCTAGACAAAGTACTTTGCTGGTGATAAAGGAAATATAACTTTAATTTTACAAAGAGTTGAAAATATAAGGCTTACTACTTACATGTATTTCTCACTTGACAAGACGAGCGGTATTGGTATTCTCATTCTGTATCAACAAACTGAATCTGAAAGCGGAAGCAAGATTCGAGGCTAGTTCTTAAATCCAAGGAGATAAATACGAATTGATGCTGTGATAAATGGCCACATGTAAAAGACTAAATTTTTTTCAAAATTGTTTCCCGAGCTTTCTGGTCTCATGTTTGAGTGGGGATATGCTACAAAGTCTACGTCTGGTACTTCAGTTCGCGTTTGAGGTAGATATCGGTGAGTCCTCTATGCAATGTTACGGATATATAAAATGAATGAGTCATAGGCAGTGTTGGTTCTACTTACTACGCTAATTCTTGAAAATTTATTCTCATATCTACTTATTACTGAAATTGACCTAAGAATGTAAGTACCCGTCTATTTTCCACTAATTTCAATTATTTTGTTTTAAGTTTATTCATATAATTTCAGTTATTGTTGCCCCAGATTACTCTCAGGAAATTTCATACGATTTAAACTATCTTACATGATAATAATTGTGTGCATTAAATACCTTACGTGTTCATGTGAACATAATATAGAACACTTTAAATGCTATCTTCTAATTTGTAAACTAATCGAACTTACAAACACGTCAAATTTTCAAGCTGTAGTTAATTCACGTGAGCCTGCTTGACATATGCACCAAAATGTATGCAGGCTAGTGCTACCGCACATTCCCGAGGGCGGGGTCATACTATGCTTACTTAAGTACGATGTTCGACTTATTTATACGCCTGCAAAAACAAATGTTTACAGCGATACATTGTCACGAACGCCTTCAAAGAAAAACAAACAAACAAACAAACAAAAAAAAAAACAACAAGAAAAACACGGAGCTGAACGGTACAGAGAAAGAAGTTATTTGTTGATGGTGTAATGTATACAGGTATCAGACAGAAAACAATGGTAAAGTAAGCGTGAAATCACTACAGAGAGAGTCATGAAAACTGATGGATACTGTCAAGAATATATAACCAGTCGAAGAAACCGAGTGTCTTCGAAAAATTGAGTCATATCGGAACTTGAGAGATGAACTGTCCGTGATTATTTTTAAATTTCTGACACCATGTAATGATTTATAAAAGTACGTTTTAAAGACTGTTTCGATAGGTGTTCATATGATGAAACCAGCTACTAAGCTCTCTCACTTGTTAAGCTGGGCTACAATACAAAGTGTAACACAAACCAATATAATATATGTGAGAGCTCTAAACCTAACTTTAAACTGTTAACTTTAAACAGACTAGGGAGGCAGGAATAAGATACAGGACTCAGGGTACTAATTCAGTTCCCATAGCAAACGTATGCAAATGCCATGAGATTATAAATTCAACTAATCAATTAAGTAATTAAGCCTTGTTTAGTGTGTAAGTGTTACGCTGATTTGGAGGAGACATTCGAGCGAAGTACAGCCCGTTTATTGATTGCTGGTAAAAGGGATAGTCTGGTTTAATTGTGTAGAACCAAGCTAAAAGTAGGATAAATACGTGTGGGGCTATATTCGAGCAGGGCAGTAAAACCAGTATAGATAAAGAACTTAATTCTTGTGTCACCGTACAACTAGACCAGGACGGCGACAGACAGACAACTATAGAAATCAAGTCGATTTGTGAAGACGAACTGGATTACGATTAGGCGGAGTTAGCTGAATCTGTTGAGCGGGGTGTTAGAGAACAAAAGGAGAATCAATCCGCGGAACGAAAGAAAGCAGACAAGCAGCTGAGCGCGAACGAGCGAAAGACAGACAGGTAGCGGTAGCTGAGCAAGAACGAGAACTCGAAGTAGCCAGATTGCAGACTGAAGAAAATAATAAAGAACGCTAACATATATTAGGCATGGAGAGGCTGTCGATCGAAGCAGAGTCCAGAGGGGGGCGAAGACCTGAATGAACATTCCGGGCCCACAAGTAGACGATATGAAGATAGACGACAATACAGAAAACCATGCCCATGTTCAACCACAAGGACGAAATCAATGACAACTTTTTGACGCAGTTCAAAAAGTTGGAACTGGTTCATTAGCTACCCAAAGACCAGTGGGCTATCAATGTTTCGGCATTCTTACAAGGAGCCGCGAAAAACGTCTACTATAATACGACGCCGAACGCGGTAGACGACTACGACGCTTTGAAGAAAGCGCTACTAAGGCACTATAAGCTGTCGGTGGAAACGTTTCGGAAACTCTTTAGAGGATTGTCGAAAAGAGCTAACGAAACGCATTCGCAATTCCATAACCGCGTACGTGTAATGTTTGATAAATGGATGAAAATGTCTGGTACCGCTCTCACAAATGAAGGCATACGCGAGGAAATTTTGAAAGATCACGTCTTAAGTACATACAGAAAAGACTTAAAAGAGTTCTTAGAAGAGTATGAATTCTCAACCTTGGATGATATAAGCATGGTGGCCAAGCGCTTTGAAAGCATGTACTCTCATCCAACCACATGGGCCGGCTTAGACCGACCTGGCATCAGTGTGCATAGAAAGACCACTGAAGTGGTACCCCAAAGACGGGATGGTCAGAATGGTTGGAGGCCAGGGGCCGGAAATCCCAGTCGAGAACATATCCGTGGGTTGGGGAAGACTCAGGGGGCAGAGAAGGATACCACGGGGAAGAATGGTGAGCCGGTGTGTTACGGCTGAAACAGACCAGGCCATGTCGTTAAGGTTTGTAACAACGATTAATTCTGTACTACGAATACTATTAAGGAACAGAAAACAGTGGAGTTGACTCACAAAACGGTAACAGTGGAGTTAAAACACACAACGGTAGCTACGGCTAATGGTGAGAGGGCAGCCGTACTGTTTGATACTGGGCTTGGTAGAGAATAGATATGACAAGCACGGAAATTACACTGGCGAGACGGTTGAAGTTCCAGTCTGCTAACCGGACGAAAGATTCGCTCCAGGTCGTTAACGCTGACTTCGATTCGCCGTATGTAAAGGGACGAATTCAAGCAGCGTGTTTGTCGGGACTGTCTCATGACGTAATATTAGGGTGTATGTATGTATTGCCACAGCATAACCCTATGACGTGTACACCTGAACATGTGGGATCTGTTGAGACGAGCGCTATGAAGCGAAAGTCAACGTTAACGCCGCTAAGACCCACGACTTAGCCCATACATAATTTGCTACCAGCGGAGTTGAGGAAAAAATTTAGTCAGTCTACGTTTTTCTGCAAGAGAAAACAAATGGAGGAGACTGAGTTTGAATCTAGAAGAAATTATCTCGTAAATGGAGGAGACTGAGTTTGAATCTAGAAGAAATTATCTCGTAAAACATTTATCCAAGGAACCGAATGTCTGGAAAGTAAACGGACACAATTTTGGTGGTAGAAGCGAGCAAAGCTTGAAAGCACAAGGTATCTGCGCAAATCTCATGTAGTTCGTTGATATCAATATAACGATTTGCTTGGTTTATTTGACTATATTTGCATGAATTTATTCGTTTAAATTTGTATATCAATTTTCTTAATATGAATACAACTGTGTGTGTTCGTCTATTTAAATCAGTACAATGATATTTTTTATATAAGTTTGACGAATTGTTTGTGTCCTATTGATTGTTATAGGAAAATGGGTATTCTAAGAATTTCATGCCTTATCTTAGTTGATATGTGAATTCACTGACCTTAGATGAGTTCACGTATGATAAATACTTTAGTGCGTTTGGACAGAAATTAACGCTGTTAAGTTATGAAGTGAGATTTCATATATGCAAAATTATTGAATGTGTTTATCGACTGAAATTAACAAAGTTAAGCCATGCAATGAATATCATTTATTTGTGTAATGTAAACGAGAACGAAACTTTTATGTCTCGTGGAATGATAATGTGAGTCAGGTTGAAATAGCCGTTGGGAAAACATTAATCTTATGGAACTAGGTTTGTTTATGGTCTGTCATGTTTGGCTTGACCAGATAGCCTTTGGTATCTATTTGAATTCCGATAGAATGATATCTGACATAACGAGAAATAATGATCTATCAGACATTAAATTTAGGTTGCTTCTCTGTTTATTTTAAAAGGGGAAAGTGGCTCTACTGAACGTATCCACGTCCTACTTATCCAAGTAACTACATGTCACGTACTTACGTATCTACCTACCTACACAAAGTTTGAGGGCCGAAAGAGGCGAGAAAATAGAGAGTTTGGAGAAGAGAAAAGAAAAGGCAAAAGAACCAAGAAAGACAGCGATAGTGAAGCTGGAAATGAACCGGAAAAAACAGGATATGAAGAAATACAAAGCCATGACTTCGATTGTTTACTCGATTCTATGATGAACCAATTCTATCATTTCAAACAGATAGGCTATTTATTTAAGCATATTTGTGTTTGGAATGCGGTGAAAGATTTATTTTAAAAGAAACGTATCTTCCGAATGTAATATATTGTCACAGTTATTATGTAGTTGATTAAATTGTTGTTGTTTTTTATGTACGAGGGCTCGTATAATCTGTTTATATATCTGCTCAAAGTTTGATCTTTTCCAGCTATAACGTATTACACTTTATATTACTATTTGCTCGATCCGGGCAATAACACCGAAGCGATCACCCTCTAAACAACGATAACCCAATAAAGCGGACACCTTGTAAGAAGGTACAATCCGTCAATCAATACCACAACAAAACAACCCACCCCCAACAAAGTGGGGGCTCTGTAAAACATTTGAAAATGCAAACAAAATGTAGAAGTTCCACATCCTCTATTTTTAGCTTATAGATATATTCCTGTAGAAAATGCATTGTCTCCAGCAGAACTACTAAAGGGAAGAAACCTAAAAGCTAATATACATACAAAACAAAAAAAAAAAAAACATTGAAAGAAAGTGATGGAATGGAAACTAAAGCAAAAGGAAACCCAAAACTTCGCCCGTGATCGGTCATCAGTGAAACCATTGAAACAGCTCAGTCCAGGGAGGCTATTAGAATTCGCAATGCTAATCAATGGACTGATCAAGGGACAATTATTAAAGATGTCGCTCCAAGGTCTTACGTAGTAAAAGCAAGACGAGATGAATGCCGAAAATATCGAAAAGACTGTTGTTAGTGCCAAATAAAATTTCAAATGCTGAAGATATTGATGGCCACTAGAAATCATCAAACAATGGAGAGATAGACGATGAATCAAATGGATCAGATTTACCCGTGGGTCGCAAGGAACCCGAAGTGGAAGAATTATAAGTAAACCTGAAGGACAGAAAGAAATTTGTTAAAGATTGGTGACATTGAAACTATCTAAACAGTTTAATTCTAGTAGAATAGTGCAGTAATAAAGTAAAGTACTGATTTAGGAAAGGATAAATATTTAAATTCAGGGCTTTAATATCCGTAATATTAAGTAGTTTTATTTAATCTATTCTGGACAAATGGTTAGTTTCAATTCCATAAATCATATTTTAGATTAATTGCTTTTAGAATATAAATTAAAGTTTGACTTGTACATTCTAGTTCATTAACCGGCCAAGGATAGGATAGACTTTGCATGTGAGAAAATTGTGCATCTGTAAATGATACACAAAGCTAACATTAATAGATTTCATTTTTTAAAGAAAGAGAGATGCAATGATATCTAAAGGGTATATCTTACTCCTACCTCACTAGTCTGTTTAATGTTAAAATGGCCAGTTGACAGTTAGATTTAGAGCTCTCACGTATATCATATTACAGAAACGTACATTGTAGTCCAACTTAAAAAGCGAGGAAATTTAGTAGCCAGTTTCATCATATAAACACATATCTAATAGAATCTTCAGTTATTAAACTCTATAATCTTTGAAGCAGACTTATAAACATCTTTACAATATGGAGGCTGTCAACAACGGCCCTTCCAACCCAACCAATACCATTACAAAACTTGTACAAATATGCTGCTGCTAAGAAACTCTTGACAAATAATTTTAGATACTTACCGTTATTGTAGAACAAGATATTACGAAGTGGTATTCATATATGACTACAACTTATTAACTGGGTAATGTATCAGTCCTAACTGCGTACGTGGCAAATCGTTAACTGGACGTGGCTCTAAAAATATCCAATTTGTGTTTTCCGAAATACTATAAATAAAGAGTAGTATGACGTTACTAATTGAAACCTTGTAGCTGAAGTGTGGTATTGCTATCTAGGCCATGGGTTGTGTGATAATTTGAACTTTATAAGTACACAGTTGTGTAAACACATTAATGTATATTCTGTTGTTGATAACAAAATAATCTTTGTTCAGTTTCAACAAGTAGCATTAGCTGTTACAAAATATGCTTGCCCCAAAATGAAAGTTACGTTGAGCTGAGGCAAAAATTCCTTTCGGAAGGATATTTGAAACAGTTGGCATTGAGGTAAGAACTCGGGACGCAACGGCTTAGACTCGAATACGTTTACCTTTATTTGCAAAGTGAATTTGGAGGTATCGGTCTGGGGAAAATAACAAAACTACACCTACTTCGGGCTTTTTTTACTTCAAGCAGATACGTATTGATCTTGTCTCTTGCGAAAGTGTTGACTTGAAAAATTACGATGTCAATTAGACATTTGTCTTTTATACAACCAAACTGTTTTAACAACACTCGTCCTGACTGATTAACATAATTGCCTATAATGAGCGAATTGTCTGTATTATTTGTTTAAAAAATCAGCGTCAGTACTAGAAGTGCCATAAACTTCTGGGCGCTTTGTTTTCATTTCACTTTTGTTGTCTTCTCCTAACCGTGGCTTGCTTCGCACTACTTGGCAATGAGAACCAGCGAGGGGCTGGGTGATCCACCTTAAATGGTGATTCATCTAATTTTATATTGCCGAATGAACGTTGTTGCTTATTTCATTGGGACCCCTGGGTTACATTACGAATTAAACCGAATGTACTGGACAAATAGATCATTACGTGTTCTGTTAGGAGTCATATAAATTTAATACAAAATAAAACGGAGCAAAGGAGTCCATAAATAACATGCATTTTACATTCATGGATTTCATGCATGAAAACTTACGTGTAGTTACATTCAGTAGATGTATCTTTTCTACAGTATTTTCTTGCATGCATTTTGGTTACAATTAAAACAAAACGAATTTTACATTCAAGGCACTACGTAAAAATTCGTAATTTCATAATTCCGTAATGAACTTTTGTACTTGGCACCATATCAGCAAAACTCATCTGTTATAAATTTTGTACTTTTTTTTATAATGTCATCAATTTGTTCTTTAATATTAGGCCTTCCATGCAGTTTCCTTTTCCAATTTTTACAAATCGTAGCTGTAAACAACATAATCTCAGTACTTAATTTACTCTGGACTGAAACTTCTATGAAAGCTTCCACGTTAAATTTCACATCAGATAGCACTTTCAAATGCGAGGTCAAACATACGGATCATGCATGGAATGTTGATTGATAGCAACCATTCAAATGATTCGGCTAATTACTAAACTAGGATTGACCGAGAAATTAGAAATGATCGACCTCTGTTATTTATCCGTATCTTCTCGGTTAATCGAAAAGTTAATTTAATTCTAAAATATTAGAAATAGTCTGAATTAATATGCGGAGATGCAAATAAAGCATCATTTTGTCTCGTATAAATGGTTAAGATAGTTCTGTCAGGCCAGAGAATGCTCGTCTATTGTATCTGCTTCAGTCGCCTCCATGTTTCCTCTATTTCTAATAGTCTTGAATGCCCCAATATTCATATAGTTTTGAATGTTCTGATATTCCAAAGATACAATCCGTAATAACTTTTAATAAATTCATAAAAATACCAAAATAATGTGAAAATCATTAAACACAGATAAATTAAATTCAACGTAAAAATAACATTTCAAAATGAGCATAACACCAGGGTTAAAATATTTATGCAGACATTGTCGTTGTTTACCACCGTCACTAGAGAGTAATTTGAAAATTTGAAATAACTCCCTAATTAAACTATGCTGGGGTTGGGTTGGTTGGTATTGGTCGATATTATTCATGTAGAACTTATATATCAACGTACGCCTACATTGTAAGAATATGACGTTTGTTTTGAAATGTACTTTAAGTTATTCATTGCAAAATGATTGATGGATCTTCTATATAATTAAGCATAATTTTATTAATATAATAATTTATTAATAATATAATTTTATAGGTTCATGTTCCAAATCGTCCGTGCTAAAACTGATAGCATGAATTGATGTTTATAATGACTGTCTTAAACAGAACGTTCCTGAAGATTACCTGTGTCCAGTCAGTACAACCTGCCTGATATATACCTTACAGTTCTCCTTTACATCAACTTGAATTCGTGCTTCAGGATCACGCTTTTAATACAATGCTCAATCGAAACATATTGGAAAGAACTTTTTGTCGTTACTTGAAGCTCCGAATTACGAAAGACATACGACTTCATCATGACCGTCACTTTTGAGAAAAATAACGGGAAGTTTTGTTCCTAGGCGAATTTCTTTTTTTTTTTTCCTGTCATTGCTTAAAATTAGAATATAACAAAGTCAGTTATTTTCAAACAGCTTTTGACACCCATCTAATTCTGCTTTTAGAACTGCAAGCACTATCATTTTAAACTTTGAAAGTAAAATATGATAGATAAGAATTTAATTAATGACAAATCATTGCCTGACCCTCAATTTCTAGCATGGCTGCTTGGAGTAATGTCCGACATTGGAACAACATTGGAAATGCGAGTTAGTCTTTTGTCCGTAACTGTAAATGGCAGGTATAAGGCAGCAAAATTTATTTTTATTCCTCAAAAGTAGGAACTACTTTCACATTAATTACATGATGGACTTCTGACATATTTAGGCAAGTCAACAAATAAGAAACCTACTACTGCCAGCGAATGGCGCTAGGTTTTAAAAGCTTACACTTTATCTTATTTTCTCATAGTTATAATTATACGGAAAATATATTCCTTTTTACACATGTAATGGTTACCGCATTTGTATGGGAAAGTATGAACGAGTTTTTCAGAGTAACAATGCACGACCTTGGGAGTGCAGTATTAATCCGAAAAAATGAGCTCATATTTTCCCATACGAATGCAGTTACATTTTTATATATACTCATTTTGTTTTTCTGCCTAAGGCTTGTTTATAAAATATACACTACAAGAAATAAAGTATTGGAATTTATGCTGTATTCCAAAATAAATACACAACAGTAAATTCATCAATATACAATAACAATTTTAATGCTCACATAGCACCAACCAGCGACATTTGAACTTCGTCAAGGAATTATCATTTGTTTGACTATTTAAAATTGAAATTTAAAGAGTCATATTGTGAATGTTTGCGCATTGCAACAACTTTCCCAGTTGGTCTGGAATGAATAATTTTGTGGGGTTTTTTTTTCGATTCTACACAATTCTACTGGTTGTCAACTGGATTTATTAAATGTGTCAATTCCGCTGGAAGTACCTCTAATGTGATTTGAGCAGGGAAGGACGCACCTTAACAAAACTGCGTGTGAGTTTTTGTTCTCTCATTGAGTGTTTGGAATCAAAATGTAGAAGAAATATGAAATATTTCAATTGAAATTACCAACAAGACGCTATGGGATATCGCGCTCATTTTATTTGAGTGCAGTAAGGAGAATGTGATTGCATTTGGAAATGTAGTTGAAATTACAATACAATTAAGCGATGTGTAATCAAGTCTTAGAACCCATAACATAGTTCATGTAATTCGGATTTGCAGAACGTTTTTGCAAAACTAAGTAAAAAGTACATTTTGTGGAAATTCGAGTTGCAAAAATGTAAGTATAATTGTAGGCATTCTTGTCACCAGCTTAAGAAGACATGTTTGTGCCTTGTCACTTGCATGTTCTATGTTACACCTGTATGGCGTCTATGGCTGGCCTAAATAAGAAGAACTGTATCAAAGTACATTGCGCTATAAAATGGTACTTCTCTGAAAGATATGCGATAGCCCTTGGCCTCATTATACTTTTCTGTGATATTTGTATATATTTATATACCTATAGAGCACTGGCCACAGTCTAGATCATTCCATTTACGAAACGTTACGAACATTTCTCCTAAATAACCGTTTCAATGATCAGAATGGTATTTTCATCTCACACGGTTGTGGAGATTGTGAATACCACGTTCATTTGTTGCTTCTTTTACTGTTTCATTTGTGACGCAGTAGACTAGTCGTCCACATCGTTCACTTTATCATCTCTACTTTCAAGCAGACGAAACAGCTTCTTTAGCTCATCCACTTAAAACAAATCTAATAAACTTAAACATACAGCGTCTACTACACGAATGTACATGTTTTGTTTACAAAGTAGTTCCTAACTCTATACTATTTTTAGATGTACATTAGGCCTATTTAGGTTTTCAGTATCGCAAAAATCTGAACGATTCTGACGATGTACAGTTAACGGAGAAATAAAAAAACAAGAGTATGATTCCTTTATTTCTTGTTACTGTGTCGTTTCCTTTAATTTAAACATTTTCATTATTCTGGAAAGATTTTTTTTTAAAATTTTCTTTTGTGTTTATTGTTTGACTTGTTTGTCCTTGATATTTAATATTACTTATGACGAAGACTCATTGATATTTGATAGCACGTTGACTTGTTAAAAACTAGTTTTACACTGTCCATTGTTAGTGTTTATATACGTATATAATAAGAAATGGGAATCGGTGGCATTTGTACTTTTAACAAATTTCGAAATATAATGAAAGTGTTCTGAGCAACCTTTACTTGTCTGCTCCTGAGACTTTCCACAGAAAAAAAATTAATTCGCCAGGCAGTTATGATACAAGATTCCATCTAAGGGAAGTAACTTTATCATGTTTGGTATTCATTTTGTCTACAGAACAGCGATACTGGTGCTGCACTAGATTAGTCAAAGAACAAGGTTGCAAAGTTAAACACAAAATCAAGATAAACGCGTTAATAAAATAAGGGTCCTAATTTTGAAATGAAAAGTGCGTCTCTTTCCTCAAGCTCTAAGTATTACTGGCACCTACTTTGGGTGTATTTTTCAGTCACACACTTTGTACGTTCCATGTGAATACCATGCGTAAAGTAGTCAGAGATGGCAGTAAAGAAAACCTCTGCACTTAGGTTCACCAGTCACAAAAGGTGCAAGAAAGTAAATCACTTGGATCATTTCTTACCTAAGGTGTATTAGATTCATGCAGTGCACACCTTCATCTAATTAAATGCTCAGAGGGTTGTGACAGATTTGCCTGTATCATAAACATTTGTACTGGGGTTAACTTAAAAACAACAGTCTAGAAAAAAAAAGTAGGTTGCTGTCACGTACGTTCCACAGGGGGTTCTTTATAATAACGCAAGAAACACCCTGACCTAACTTATGCCTAAAAGTCAAGATTTGTCGGAAAGACAAAAATTCACACTGGATTTGACTTTTAGAAATGCAGTCATTTGTATTAAAACATCTCTCTATATGCTCTGTCTGTTTATTTATATATTCTGTTTATGCCATATTTACTTTACATGGCTAGTTACTTGTGTGCATTTCACAGTAATCTCTCCTTCTAAAGACTTGCACCTTATCGCATGCATGCATAGTTCGAATGCAAAAGCCTTTATGTATTGACATGAGTGGTTCCAAGAGCTGGAACGTATCAAAAGTCTGTAAATATATGTATCGAAAGTCTGTACATGCAATGTATCAAAAGTCTGTAAATACAATGTATCTTAAGTCTGTACATGCAATGTATTTAAAGTCTGTACATGCAATGTATCCAAAGTATGTAAATTCAAAGTATCCAGTTTGTACATGCAATGTATTCAAAGTCTGCACAATTTATCCAAAGTCTGTACATGCAATGTATATAAAGTCTGTACATGCAATGTATCTAAAGTCTGTAAATTCAATGTATCCAAAGTCTGTACATGCAATGTACCCAAAGTCTTTACATGCAATGTATCTAAAGTCTATACATGCAATGTATCAAAAGTATGTAAATACAATGTATCCAAAGTCTG